>JAMKCH010002506.1:0-55983 GCA_023653785.1 Ophioderma brevispina
TTAAACGTTTATTAAAGACGAAGCGTAGCGGACCTAATAAACACGTTTTGTGAGGCGTTTATATTAAGACGAATACGTAGCGGACCTAATCAAACGTTTTATATAAACGTTTATTAAAGACGAAGACTAGCGGACCTAATAAAACGTGTTGTGAACGTTCTGTAAACGTTTTATGTTTGCTGGTCACATCGTTATCATCTACTGAACCGTTTCAATGATACTGTAACAGGTGTTTATGATCTTGGCGACCCTTGTTGTTCAGTTACTGGAACTAGAAGGGCGCCGTGCAAGTAAATACGGAGGGTCGCCGGTTCGAATTCGCCAAGCGCAATGGGTTTTTTTTAATTCAAAACACTTTTTTTTCACACAGAGCTCTGGCCATCTCCAGGGAGATTAATAAAATTCAATACTTGCTCCTGGAAACAAGTGTTCAATGTCATCATAATGTTGTTTGAAAGTCATTCTTACATAGTCACAAGAGTAAGGTTACGGTCTTCTTCTTCTTTATGCGGTCTTGTTATAACTTCGTACCCACTTATAGATTTGGAAACAGATCATTCTTTCAAACCCACACCACAATTTGGAAGCACTTCAGCAAGAGACAACCTGTGTCTTGTGTCTGTGTCGTGGTGGACTCAGGGATATTTATACGAGGTGGGCGACCTCAATTTTCAAACAAATCGTGTTTTTTTGGCATATAACATACTGCCTCTCTGTGTGACTACCTGTGTTAAATAGCTATAACTTATAACTTATAAGCTCAAATCTTCATATTAAAAATCACACATACCGATACGGCTTTTTTGGTGATGCAACGTTTAACTATGATATGGCACTGTTTAAGCTATAAGTCGCTTGCCCGCAGGTACTGGTTATATTGGCCAGACCGTGGCCTCCAGAACAAAACCCAAGCATGCAGAGAATACAAAGGATCAACCTGTATAAATAGCTGAAATGTTCAGGTGACCAGGTGCAACGCATTGTATTCTTTTCACAACCCTTGGATAACTGGAGGGTGCAACAAAAGGTCCATTCAATATAAATTACCTTCCGTGAAAGGCTCTATAGGTTGTCCCCCCATGTCCCAGTTAAACTTTTTTTCATTATGCTTAACATCTCTTATAAGTTGATTTGCGTTTCCAAAAGACGAAATTGTGCAAATGTTTAAAACAATTCATCTTTTGTTAAAGTAATAAAACTTTATTTTCATACATTTTTTCGTCGGTGGCGAGGAGCAATTATATTCGTCGTATCTGGGGCCCATTACCTGAATGTACAAAGTATTTCATTTTGGTCCATATAATTCACATTTAGATCAGGTATCCCTGAAAAAATCAAAGCAACTGATTTCCAATCTGCCTTCATAATCGAAATCAGTGTGTCAATGATATTAGAAATGTACCTTTGATCATAAACCCATGTACAACATATTTCAATTTGTTTTAAATGCCCAAAATCGACATGTAAAACCAATATGTGCAAAGTTGTCAATGTGGAAAAATACCACTAGGAATAACATTTTTTCACATATATTGCACTCAATTTATAATCTTTTATTTATCGGGATTACCTGGTAATACTTGGTCAGGATCATTGGTACATTCTAATCTGTTTATTTCATTGACACAATAATTTATACTGAAGTAATATTTAGAAATTTGTGTCAATTGTTTTTTGAAATCTTCACGTTTTTTTTGGCTGCCATATTGATTTGACGTCATTTTAACAACAACTTTAAAAGTATCAAGAAATACATTTATTGATGTCGACAACATAATCTTAAGTACTGTACTTAATGGTCATTATGTGTATTTTCAATCGCAAGGATTTGCTGTATACACACTCGGCATATTTATATTATTAGATTTGGCTTCCATTTTGATTTGAAGTATGACTTAATGTTACAAGTTTCACAAACTGTTCATTGGATCCTATAATATATCTAGTACCTCCTCGTTTGATAATATAGGTGAATAGATAATTTCATTTATGATGCGACGACCATCTTTTGATTTCTCAAAGCGTCCCAAGGAGCCAGGTGGCACCCGGCAGAAATTCTTATTCTACACACCCTAACCTATCATTTTCACAGCAAAAAATGTGTATATACTCAACTTTACGATCATACCATAACTTGGACCTACCTCCCCCACTATAATTAATACGCTGCAATCTCAGGAACTCGTCACAACCATTTCGCTTCATCTATCCGGCAGCTGGCCAGGCGCACATCCCTACATCACTAACCCCATAACAGCTCCCCAACGAGGCAATTGAATTAAAGCCACAATCAGTCATTTTTTTCCAATTCAAATACCCATTTTGTCTCTCAATTTCTAGTGTTATGTCATATCAACAGCTATATTACGATTCTTTGTGAAAAAAGAGACACTTGTAGCATTTTAAGCGGTCCTTGAAGAAATGCCATTTACACTGTTTCTCTAGACTTTAACAAGTCGATACCGACTTTAATTAGGTAAACAAAACATAAAAATCTAAATTTCTTGACAATACGATACTATACGGCGTGTTACATCACTTACCCTCTTCCACAGGAGTTTTTTACTACAGCAATTCTAATACAACAGTGCAAATAAATGGATTTTTATGAAAAATAGGGGCGCGATTTGTCTACATTTTGAAAGAACATCACTGATAGTCTCTTTAAGGTCTACACACAACAGTGGTTCCTTGGCCACTTGACAAGTCAAACTGGGGTTATCTATCTTAAAGTTAGCATAACGTCTCAATGCAAAGATAAAATCAAGATTTACATTTCTCTAGAAGACGACAAAATCATGTTTTAAGATGGTAGTCAATAAATATAGGGTAGATTCTTCAGACCGCGCAGAAAAAATAATCAACTGAGTGTAACCTTTTTCCTCCCCTAGTAGAATACCATCAAGAGGGGACAATGCCAAAACTGTCTGCTGTTTCTGCTGTCCAGTGGGCCAATATCAATATCCGCCCAGACCAATAAGAGAGTGGGTATGTGCCTGGTGAGACAATCTTGGGATCGGGTACTGTTGACAATCAACAGACGGTAGGTGTACGAAACACTATAACTTTTACAGGTAAAGGAATATGATTCATCCCCACTTAAACTAACTTCCAATCTTTATTGTTACGTATCTTCGCACAAAGCATACAATACAATAGTGGAAATCTTACAACCCTGATCTCTAACAATTGCAAAAATGTCTGTTATAACTTGGAATCCTGGTTCAAATTTTTGTGAAAATAAGCCTCATCGTATTGTAATGTTATCGCAATTGAAATAAGGTATAGTTTGGACCTATCTGCAACGTTTTGTTACAGGCTACAACCAACATACTTAATACACACCCACAGATCTAGATATGGGGTTAGTGCTAATCTCGAGTGTAACTTAGTAACTAAAAGTTGGAGATATAGTTTGTATCAATAAAAGCGATTTTTCTGAGCCAATAATGTAACCATAGCTCGTTCCGTAGCGTTGCACGTCGTCCGTACCTACCTCCTAACAACGCTACACATGGGAGTCTATTGAAAAAGCCGGGTGGGTGCGCAGCGGGTCCGATGCGGAATAAGCAAATTCAGAATCAGTACAAAAACAGCACTTATTGAAATCTTTACCTTTTATGTAGTCCTAAATTATATTTATATTATACGCACGTTGTTTCCTTGACTAATTTTCCATTCATGGTTAAAATCTGATTATTTTGAAACGGTGATTTCTTAACCGTTAAAAAAATCCCAATTTAAACATAGCAGTCGCCCCACTAGATCATTGAGTCGCCCCTGGATTGTTCCCGGTTTATTTTCTTTAGAATAGGCACGAGCACGCTTATTTTCGCTGATTACCAATAATTACGAACATATACCCGGACGTGGGAGACTACAGCTATTAATTTGTTCAAGTTTTCGGTGCTTTTTTAGGGTCAACATTTCACGGATTTAAGCGTGAGCTGTGCACCATTTGTATATTTAAAATTTAAAATAGCTAGTAGGGATGCTAAGACATCAAAGTTTTCATATATGGACGGATTTCGTGTCATAAAGGACTGTAAGTATAAGTCTTGACTTTGTGGCACAGTGGACCCCGGTGTTTGAATGAACTACCGCTCTGGCTTAGGGAGAGGAGATAGTAGGGGCTATCGTAGCCAGAGCAACCTCGGGCTAATGTAACCATTGTGTCAAATCAAGGATTTGATTGTCCATAATCTCATCTTTGACAAGATTTTTGTTTGGTGTCATTTGTTCAAAAGTTTTATGAATTCCTTCTGAATCGGGTTGGTCCAATTCAATGACCTTGACACAACGACCAGTTATGTACAATGTAGGTATGCATTGAAGACAATTAACCCAGAAACAAAACTTTGTTAAAACAACTGATGATAATTGTCACTTAAATTTAATTAATAATAGGACTATTTGTTTCAAAGCATCATGGAGGTGATAGATAGAGCTTCTGATATCAAATCAAATAAACGAGACTTGCATTGGAATTTAAATCAAGCTTTGGACATGATATTGCACCTTGAGATAAAGACATTAAAGTGCATTAGAAGTCCAGTTCAAACACTTAACATGGAAAATTTATGATGATCACAAATAATTCATGCCCATTGTTTTAAAAAGTTCTCTTCCACTTCATACATATTAAAATTTGCAGTTCAAACAATGTACACTGTTTTCTTCATAATTAAAATAATACCCAATTCTGCCACACCCAGTCTCACCTCTACTGTATTTCAAACCTTTAATTAGATATTCACAAATCGGACCAGCTTGGAAATTAGTAAAGTATACTAAATTTCTTGGTGTATTGATAGATGAAAACCTTACTTGGAAATGTCGTATTGGTAATCTATCCAAAACAATCTCAAGAACATTGGTGTATTAAACAAATTAAAACACTTTATACCGGACTGTATTATATGTATACTTTATCTATCTATGGTACTCTAATTTGCCTTTATAAATTAGGAATCTTAATATGGGGGAATACTTGTAAAACTTACCTAGATAAAATACTAAAGCTTCCAAAATGGGCAGTGAGGAACAATATCAAATAGCAATTACAGGAAAACCATACTGCACCCTTATCATGCTTATTTGCCAGAGAATGCTTAAATATAGGAGATATATTACAAAATAGAGCTTGGTATATTTAGGTACAAAATTCCATTAACAAATTGCCGAGTACATTTAACGGCTATTTTAGAACGGTTGAATTCTCAGTATGGCACGAGAAATATCAACAATTACCATCTTAGAAAATAAGAAGTTTTAATGATCAATCCGTGAGACATCTGGTAAATTCTGTGGAACAATTTGGGGAAACATATACAAAATTCGAAAAATAGTACCTCACTTTCGCAAAACAAAATAAAAGTGAACTTATTTCAATATATAAAAGAGTTGTTGCATTATGTGATTTATACTTAAATGCTGTTGATTTTCAATTTGAGTATTTGAATCATGGGGCATTGAGCCGTTTTTTTTTTTTTTGGTGTTTGGTGATTGTATGTCCTTATCTTATTTAAGATGTTGTAACATAACTTCAGGGGTTGACCCAGTTCTGTCTCATTGGCTTTTGGTCAACTCCATCCATAAATTTGTCTATGTAATTTGCTTTTGTGTAATAAGATTTTTATGGAAAAAAAAGTTGAAGTGAATAACCATTCTTAAATGACGTATCGATACAGATAAAACAGCATAGTGAAGCGTAGGCAATGTCCTTTAATAAAAAATTCCTTTAAAAAATTGCACGTTCAATTATGAATCGAATCATGCTTTGGGTAATTTTAAAATTTATATTGACATGTGTTGAGTTAGTTGTTTAATTTGAGTTTTTGGTTTGTGAAGTGATATTTGCATTCTTGATTATAGGTTATTAAATTTTAATCATTGTTTGGTATTTGGAATTGAAGATTTTTATTTTCTGCTACTATATTTTGAAAATGGAAAGAATTGAGAGTGTGTTTTTTTTTAAGTAGATGATTATGAGGGATAATGGTAGTAGATATTGCGATTGGTTTTGCAGGATGGTCGTAAGAATTAAAGAGCTGATGAGTTTGGACCGGTTTCATTAAAGTTGGTGTTTATTTAGAGTTTCAATATGATACATCGTAACAGTTGAATAGATGTGTTTAAATCATAGGAAATACACAGCATTTGTCGATACAGTGGGTTCAAGCTTGCAAGTAGTGAAGTCAGGCATTGTAGGATGTTAACTATTTACTATCTTTTTTTTTTCACTCTATGCATGCCAAACAAAAGACTATATTATCATATTTTGTGTTTGTTATTGATCCAGTTCTACCCAGTTACAATACATCCAATTAAATCCTATGCCGACAAATGCATCGTTGTAAATAACTTCAACACAACATGTAAGCTTTGACATTTCCTTATGCGGGATCATAGAATACCTTATCATTTCAATATATATAGGCATTATGTTTTTCCCAAAACCATGATTTTAATACACATGTTTGGAGAAAGTTCAAGTTCAAGTGCATTTATTTAGCATAACATATCATATATAACAAAAAGTATGTACTGTACATAATATAATATACAAAATGTTTTAAAGATTTTTTTCAAACTGTTTTTTTTTAAGATGAAAATAGATGAGCGATATGAATATGCTAGGACCAGTAATGGAACAACCCCATCTAGGGGCTGTATAGTTATTGCCCTGGACCTATAAATACAAGTAATATAATTAACCTAATGTACAAATAACACAAAGGTTTGATATAAAAATTGAAGATATATTATCTGTGTGTGTGTGTGGTACCAAACATAATAATAATAATCATAATAATAATAAAGAAAAACAGGAATCAGGATACGGAAATGAGCGGCGACTGGACAACATGTCTTTCTGTGGTTATGTTACAACACGTAGAATAAGGGGGCATAGAGATAGAAATGAGGTAGAGACAAAAAAGAAATGGGGGGAGTAATCAAAGAGGGGGGAAAAATTTGGGGAGTATATTGGAAATGACTGCACATGTGGCCTCGTGGATAAGACATCCAACTCGTGATCCAAAGGTTTTTTTGGTTCGTGAGCCCCGCTGTGGCCAATGTGTTGTGCCCTAATGGGCAAGGCACTTACCTCACTTGCTCGTCACCCAAGCGATATTCGGGTAGCGTTAGGGGGATCTTACAATCTGAATGCTGATAGGCATGTGCGCTTAGCCAGCTGCCGGCACTAGGTTGAATCGAAATGTTGTGAGACGATTTCCTTTCGGCAGCGTAATAATAATAATGGCACAGCGACTTTGTCTCCTGTGGAAAAGGCGCTATATAAACTGTCGTATTATTATTATTATGGTTCTAATAAAATGTTTTTTTAGTTGAGTTTTAACGTATTTTTGTTTGCAATTGTTTGTGACATAGATTCAGGAAGACCTTTCCAAAGTTTTGCGCCGTGGTACGGAATAATTGTGTTTTTCAGACGAGATTTTATGGAGGAGGAAGATACTTTGTCAGCTTGTCTAGTGTTGTAGCGGTGGATTTGTCTATTTGTGGTAAAGTAATTGTTGAAGTTCGGAGGTAGGTGGTTGTTGTGATAGTCCAAACAGAGAGCGCTGTTTTGAAAGTCCGGTTGAGGATCTTTCAATTTAAGTGTTTTCTCAGCTAGTGAAATAATGGCGAAGTGTGAGTTCTTGAGGGTGAGTTTGTGATATGTGCTGATGGCCCATTTCTGTGTAATGTTGCGTTTGACGAGTCGTGTGAAAGTTGGAGGCCCCGATCATGTCAAAGTAGCTATAAGGGTACCGGGAGAAATAATGTGTTAGTATAGTGATTTTAAGGTTGTAGTTGAGAAGGTGAGTTTAAATCTGTAGATTGTACCTATTGGTGAGAGGGCTTTGGTAGGATGGAGTTAATGTGCCATTCCATGTTAGTTTGGTCGTCGATTTGTGATGCCAATGAATTTAGTTGAATGTACCTGGGAGATTGTCTGGGTATCAATGGTTAGTGTTTAATGGTGATTGTGTTATGCGTAGGAGAAAAGCATTTGTAGTTAGTTTTGGAAACATTAAGAGAAAGTTTTTGTTAGCCGAAACCAGTCTGTGATTTTTGTGAGTCGTATTCATGTATTAAAAAAGTGCACTAAGATTAGGGTCTTAGAGAAAAAATGTTGGTTTGTCATCAGCAAAGTAACAATTAGTTAGTGTGCGGGAAGTGTTTGAGAGATGTCGTTTCATGTCAATGTGAAAAGTAAGGGGCCAAGGATTGAGCCTGCGTGACGCCAAACCTGTGATAGGTTAATAGAGATGCGGTGGAACTGTACATAGACTGATTTGAAGCGGTAGTTAGGTAACTCTGAACCATAAAATGGACATTTTTCATGATACCCGCAGGGTAAGGGAATTATGTAGCAGTACACCTGCTTTGATAAGCTCCAGAAAAAATGAGAATCGGATTATGCTTTCTGGTTTTTGACTTGGATGGTCTTTTCTTCTCATCTGCAAGGCCTTTTCAAAATCTTTCTGGTACAGGCATACTGATAGCCTGCGGGTGTCTTTCTACAAATGAGAGAAATTTATACCTTCCTTTTCAAGTTTCTTTGTGATCTTTTCATGCTTTTGGAGGTGGATTTACTTTTGCTTGTATGCTTTGATAAGAGCTGTTTCTTTCTTACTTGATTGGAATAACTGTCTGCGCCTATGGCCAATAGCATTTTAAGACGAGTTCTTAAGTGCTTTTAGTTCTTCTCTTTGCTTGTGAATGATTTTTTTTTGTTTTTTTTTTTTGGTGCGAGATAAGGAGAATTTGTGGTTGCTTTCCTTTTCTTGTTGAAATGTCTTCTTTGGGGTGTGCCAGGTAGTGGTTGCGTGACAGTTTGTAGATTCCCCAAACAAGTAACTTATTATTTTGTTCTTTGCATCGATGTAGGACGAAACATTGATCGTTGCCATTAACTAGTTTACTTTTAATTGTGTCACCATAGTTTCTGTGTTTTATTACGCTTTTAGCGATGATTGCACTTGCGTTACAAACTTCTTCAAGGATACACAGGCTGGTGATGGTTGCGTATCGAGGACGGCCAACTTCCAGTGGTCAATTAAAATGCACACCACAAAACGACAGTTTGGGACGCATTCCATAGTCTTGAAATGAGCCCCCCCCCCCCCCCACATTGTTTCAGAATGAGAATAAAACAAATAATGACGGTAATAATTAATAAATAAAAAAACGTTATGCATTTTTAATTTAAATAGCACACACACAAATGGCATTATTCTTGAATTTCCCCCAAATATTCAACGTATGGGCTTTGAACTTGCGAGCCTTAAAACATGGGATATTCTACATGATATACTCCAGATTTTGCTTATTTCAACTTGCAGCGCAAATTCTCGAAACTTGTATTCACTACTATACCGCCCACAGAGCAGGTCTGATCTAAATAACCTGTAAATATAGCGACAAATTTAATGCTTTTACAACTCATTTAAAAACAAAAAAACAACCTAAAACAAACAAAATCAAAAACACAAAAAAGATGAAATTAGAGTAAAATGACGACCTGAGGAAATCAGCTTTTCTTCCGGGGGCTTTCATTCGTTGTGACACGAGCCAGTGCACATTCGCATATGCACAGCAGTTCAATGCAATCAACACACGGAAACGAAGCGGTCGCAAAGGGAAATGAAAATGGAAACCTATAGACAACTGGTGCCATGTGGACGCTACCGATGGGCAAGAAAAAATTAAAGTCTTCCGGGATGAGGCTTGTGCCTTTAAAATTCGCGCTCAATCACTATAAATAGCAATATTGAATAGTGATGTGTAGCTGTACACTTAAAAAGGGTGTAGGGACGTTTCGCCGATTGAGGGTCTGCTCATTAAATGACGTCGTGTGACGTCAGAATATTTGAGAAACAGACAGGTTGTTGAATCATTGGAAATTTATATTTACATTGTGATAGCTGCATAAATTTTCACCCATATGTGCAATCGCAAGAATAGGTGTGTAGCAAAAAAACCATTCTATCATTGATGTCGACTTTCCGCGTTAAAATCGGAATTATGAGTGAAATTTCAGAGGATTTACTGCATCGTTCCGTATCCAGTTTTTCCCTCTTTGATCGCTACAGTTTGACACGTAATATTTCGAACTTCATTTACCTTCTATCATTTTCAAAACATTATATAAGAGCCGGCTTTTTTATGGCAAATCTTGAAGGTTTAACATTATACTAGTACCATATTTGACTTGCATTGGTTGTTGTAATAAACTTAGTGGCGTTGTTCCCTTATGCATAGATTCAGCCCTTCGAAATTTTGACTGTTACTTGCATGCCAGCCTGGTTGAAGAAGCCCCGATCGGGAGATTTAGCGGATCATGTTGACGAAATATCACATTTGCTTCAACGGAGAGGTTTTCATAGTGCTGTGACTGTATGTAATATCCTTTATCCCACATGGATCACGTCAGTAGACCAGGGGTGCTAATTAGTTTGTTGTAAAACATTGCCAATCATCTATACGGATCTTTGCAGTTGTTTTTCGTCTAAATCGAATCAATAAGTTCAAGAATTTAAGTTCTAGACACATACAACCCCGCGTCGTAGTTTGCTTGGTCCACCGTAATCCTATAGGAAGAATTCTGGAAGAAATTACTTCGGGGCAAAAACCCCATATTATAGCAAGTCGGCTTTGGTAGTATGGTAAAATCATGATGAATAATAAACGGACAGTATTACCACCCTGTGGCCAATGGGGCAGCATCAGGGGCGGGCAGGGATCCAGGATTTGAAAAATGTCAAAATTCCGGAGAGGCTGACTGCAGGGCGGTGACTGAAACTTGCAAAATGGGCGATTTTATAGATTTTGCAGAGTTACCGGGAGGCGCGCGCCGGCCCCTCATTAACAATCCAAAACGTATTCCAAAACTCCAGAATTTAACAGAAGTGGTCCAAATTGTTGGTACAGAAGTGGAAGCTGAGCGTATTTTTCTTATACCCGTGGAATTCTAGGGCTAAAGGTTGTTGGTTTGAAGTTATGAGGTGAAAAATGCCTCCCATTTTTGCGTCGACCGGTTTAGCTCCCATCAAAGCGGATTGAAATATCCACGCGAAACTTTACAGATGCGGGTTTGGGGTGGGTTGACAAGAACCATTCTATCAAGATGAACACTTATATATTAAAGCGGACCATATTCCTTTAATGATATCCTTGGAACCCACGCTTAAAATGTACATTTAATCTCGGAGTAAATGGAAACGTAAAATGCGTTGAAATGGGGTTGTGCGTTGGAAAGAAAAAGAACACGTTTAAAGCGAGCCACCAGGGGGGGTAGGATATGCCAACCTAACAGCAACGCCAAATTCAAAAACGGCATCAACTTCGGGTGCTAGTTCTGTTTTCCAAAGCCATAACGGTAGGAGGGCGCTATTACGCATATAGACACCAATGTATCGAACGGTTACACACAGACTTGACTAAAGACTAGGCCTGGTCACGATATTTAAAATCTAAAATGACTCGTTATTGGAAATTAACACTATTTTGCAGCGGGGTAATCACTAACCCCGACGGATTTTGAAGCCAATATATTTTTTCTTAATTTATCATGATATTACTAAGATCTTTTGAACAAAGGTTTAAGAGATGATTTTGTAAGGTCCACTGGGAACCGGACGCCATAGATTTCACACTATCAACTGTGAACATTTGCTCTGATAATTGATAATAAAAGGAAAATTATTTTGCACTTGTGACAGACCCCCTCCGTCACAGAGAATGCGACTTCGACGATTTCCTCATTTACATTAATTGCATTTAGTAGCAGAATGATTTTAGTTGGTGATTTTAATGTCCATGTGGACATGCCTCACAAACCTGAAGTCAAGCATTTCCTCTCATCAACTCAGAGTGCTGGGTTCCACCAACATGTTTCTGTAAAAACACTAACATGGACAAACACATTAGACTTGTTGCTATCCCCGCCCTGAGGAGAAACTGGTCAGAGATGTTGTCGTTGGTAACTTCGATTATCTGACCAGCATTTTGTTCTGTGCACATTGATTTTGACAAACCGGCTAAAGTTAAGAAGGTAGCCGGAAGTATTCGCAAGTCTCGTAAATGGACGTTAATCTATGACACCAATCTCACTACCTAAATTTGATTCCGTCTGTCTACATCTTCAAATATTGAGGAACTTGTTTTTTCCCGAGACAACCTGGGTGGGCGTGGGAAGAGATGCGTGATGTGGGGGCCCCGGGCCAGCGGCAAGGGGGAAGAGCGGGCGGGAGCAGGGGCCTGAGGATGAGAGGATGCTGGGGGTAAGACGGGAAGCGAGGACAACAAGCACAAACAACACATGCAGACTCATACTCCACAGAGACCAAACACACAAGCAGGCGCCATACACCGACAAAGAGCAGGGGAGAGACGTATCACGGAGAGGAGGCGACCACCCGGAAACCCAGACCGTGGACGGGAACGGGGGTACTGTACGGATGAGGCGGGAGCCGGGACCCGGATAGGGCAGCAGGTGCACGACATAACCGGAGGGGCGGTGGGGGGGCTCAAGGGATGAAGGGCGGAAACGGGGGTCACGCACGTCATAAGGAGGAGCAGCCAGGGTGGTGGGAGCTTCCCCCCCCCCACCCCGGAGTGCCGGGGGGTGGGGGGGAAGGCCGTGGGGTGGGGGGGGGGAGCGCACGGGGAAGCGACCCGGGGCCGCGGAGCGCGGGGGGCTCCTCTCCTGCCGTGCAGCGTACTGCAGTCAAAAAAACGGGCGCGCTCCGACCCCTGCGCGCGGGGACGGTTACATTGAACTAGGAGGGTCAGGAGGCCGTGTCCTGCAATAGACGAACTACTAACCATTTTAACAACCCCACATTCATGATGAGACTTTCGCGCATCACTCATTAGAATATTTCAACCGACACAAATTGAACAGCATCAAACTTAACTCCCTCTGCATCAACCCTTTACTCACATATCCCATATCCATCTCAAACATGGTGACCAACCCATCCTTCACACAAAACACCCACAAAAATTCTGGTTTCTGACTCTCACATCACACCGAGATAGTTTCAACAAACTATAAAACCATCCTTCAATGACTCATTTTTCCATATTCCATTTCAACGTCGCAGTAGCACAAAATCATATGAAGAAATTCACTAACTACCGTTGAAGCACCTCAACCACTCATTCTCCATCTTAGCATTTAGCTTTTCAGTCCAGAACCTTGCTCACTGACACCAAGTTCACACACCTCACATTCATGGCTTACACGGACATTCCATTACCGCTCCCTTGCAGAGGAAGTGGAGTGTGTCCTTTAACAATAAAAACTCACCTCTCATATAAAATCATGATCCTTGACACACCACCATGACCAATTTGACTCAGTTTTCATCGATCTCACTATTAACACCAATAGACCCAACCACTTAACTGTCGGAGTTATTATAGACGTGCATGACACACAATCCCAAAATTTTTACAAACACTTTCGAGCAGCTTTCTCACTAAACTACATAAACCAACAGTGATGTCTATATAGCCGTGACTTTAATATCAATCTTCTCAATATTCTACTCATCCACACATTAATGCTGTTATTACCACATCACTTGCACTCTTTTATTCCCAAAATTCATAGAAACCCACCAACGAATTACCAATAACACAAGCTACACTCATTGACAACTTATCACCAACTCCACTTACACAGACTCCACGCCGGGGATATTTGTGTCACTGACCCTACAGATCACTTCCCAATCTCCTCATTACATTCCTCAAGCACAAGCACGCCACAAAAACACAAATTCCCAACGGACTACAGATGATCACAACTCCGCCCCTTTCACCGGCAGACTCACACTGAATCATGGAAAATCTACGCCAACAGAAAATGACCCGAACACTGCTACAACACTTCAAATAACCTATACAAACATTACAACGATTCATTCCCATTTACAAAAGAAGACCCAAAAACCTTAAGCGCAAGACCCTGTCTGACAACAGCCATTTCAAGTCATCAAACACAGCACAAGCTCTATACACATAAACTGAAGAAAAACACACCAGCAACCAACTGAAATACAAACAATAAAACAAACTAACGCACATATTCGTAACGCCAAGAAAAAAACACAACAACCCGAACAAATTCCAGAATGCAAAATGATCTTAACAAAACCTGGACATTTCCTCACAACATTCTAGGCATTTAAGTATCACTAACAAATCCCGAACTTTTTCACACTCATAAAGTAAACAAACATAACTGGACCCTCTAAACTTAATAGCTAACGCATTCCACGATCACTTTAACTAATCTGGGCAAAATTTGGCTAACAAAATCCACCTTCCAACAAAACCCATTTTTATTAAACAAACACTTCCAAAAACCACACAACCCACCTCAATTTTTCCTCAACCCAGTTATCTGTAATGAAATGCACAAACTACCTTCGTTCCCCCCTCCTAAAACCTTGGGGAAAAAAAAGTGCAGGTACCCCACAAGACCTGGGATTGCCTAACAAGATCATATGATACATCATATCGCCTCTTTTGCACATAGTAAACCAATCACTTCTCACAGGAATTTTCCCAGATACCTCAAATCAGCCAAAGTCATTCCTATTTACAGCAAGATGCACATTACATGTATTAGCAGGCCCATGCTCTTTCTCTTCCATCGTTGTTAAAACTACTTGAAAAAATCTGTACACACTTCTTTCTACATTTTCTCAATACGCAACAAACAGTCGTGTCGATAAACAATACGGTTGTAGGCCCAAACGCTCGACCTACATGGCAACTTCCTTGAACTAACAACCAACCTTTAACCTTGGCACTAAAAAATAAACCCACACCATGGGGGTATTCCTGGATCTCTGCAAGGCTTTCGACACCATTGACCACGACATTCTTCTTCACAAGCTTTAATCATTACGGTGTCCGTGGTGTAGCCTTTGAGTGTTCAGGAGTCACCTAACTAACCGCTCACATTCAGTCTACGTACATTCCACAGCATCATCTATAACTATCACAGTTGTCGCCCCGCAAGGATCAATCTTGACCCTTACTTTTCATCATTTCATGAACGACATATCTCAAGCACTTCCAGCACACTAAAACTAATTTTATTTGCTGCTGACAACCAACATTTTTCTCTCACCTCAGACCTAATCTTATTGCACTTTTTAATACATGAATCACGAACTCACAAAAATCACAGACTGGTTTCGGGCTAACAACTTTCTCTTAATGTTCCAAAACTAACTACATGCTTTTTTCTAAACGCATAACACAACTCACAATGAAACACTAACCATTGATAACCAACCATCCCCCGGTACATCAACCAATCTTGCATCACAATCACGACAAACCTACAACTAACAGTTAATAGCACATTACTCCATCACTACCAAGCTCGCACTCAATAGGTACAATCTACAGAGTTAAAATCACCTTCCAGACTACACGCTTAAAATCACTATATAACACATTAGTTCTTTCTCACCGTCCCCTGCTACTGCAACATTATCTGGGCCTTCCAACTATCTTCACGATCGTCAAACTCAACATTACACCGAAATGGGCCATCCGCACTCATCACAAACAAAAAAACACCTTTTTTTTCCCCTCATCCAGAACTCACACCTCGCTTATTTCACTCGCTGAAAACACTTAAATTAAGAAACCTCACCCGGACCCTTCAAACAGCGCTCTTCATGTTGACTATCAACAACAACCACCTACCTCCTAACTTCACGATTACTTACCACAAATAGACAACTCCACCCTACACCACTAGACAAGCTGACAAACTCACTTCCCCTCCCTAAATCTTCGTCTGAAAACACATTATTCAGTAAACCACGGCGCAAAACTCGGAATTGTCTTCCAAAAAATTCTATCACAACAATGCAAACAAAAATCCTTTAAATGCTCAACAAAAAACATTTTATCAACCATTACATTTCACAAATGATTTCCCTACTCCCATTCTGTTTTTTCCCCTCTTCACTTTTTCCCTCTCCTATCATTCTATCTCATCCCTTCTATCTCAATCCCCCCTTATACTACAGTGTAACATACCACACAGCTGTTTGTTCCAGACCCTCTGTCCGTCTCCTTTCCCCGTATCCTGTATTCCTGTTGTTTTATTATTATATTATTATTTATTATAATTATTATTTTTTCACACCACACACACACACATATATAATTATCTAAATTTTTAATATCAAACCTTGTGTTAATTTGTACGATTTAGGTAATTATAGTTACTTGTATTTTTCATAGGGCCAGCCATAACTATAAGCCCCACGGGGTGTCCATTACTGGTCCTAGCATATCATATCGTCTCATCTATCCATCTTTAAAAAAAAATCAGTTATTTTTTTCAATTGTAACTTTCTTTTGTATTATTATTATGTACGTTACATACTTTGTGTTAACATGTTTTATTCTAAATAAAATGAACTTGAACTTGAACTTGATACCAGGCAAACCATTACCAATGCTCTTGATAAATTTGCTCCAACTCTCTAGGAGAACCTGCAACTCTAAATAAAACACCTTGGTAAAATACTCGGAAATTCCCAAAGCCGCGCGTGAATGCGACGAAGGGCTTGAAAGGAGAGGCATAAAACCAGGTCTGGGTCCCCATTAGCGGTACATTGGACATAACAAAACTTGTTAATTTGATGATTGATGATGCTAAAGTTGCTCCTACAATCAAAACTCATGAAGCTGATACAACACATTTCTTCAAAATAGTCCAGGGCCTTCTAAACAAGAACAAGAAAGTATTTTGCCAATCATAATTCTGAAAAGGGAACTTGCTAATGAATTTTGCCAAGTTTTTTCTCTGAGAAAGTTACTAATATTCACCATGATTTAGGCTGAACAAGATGACTTAGCAATTGTTTTAATGTATCTGTAGATATACAGTTTCATGTAATCTATCACAATTTTGATCTTGTTAATGAACGATGATTGTCATCAGTCCCTCATCATAGCCTTCCACAAAAAGTTTTGTGTTCTTGACCCGATTCCCACATAGTACTCAAGCAAATTTGCCTACACTTTTGTACCTTTATCAAATGTTCTTACATGTCTCTTCCCACAGGGTTTCCCAGAGCACTTAAGCAACGCATATCAACCCTATCATTACATTAAGAAACAGTCTCTTGATTCTAATTGTTCAAAAATTACAGACCTCTGCAAATATAACCCTTCCTATCTAAACTTGATTGCGAAACATGCTTTCAATGCATTAGTAAACATATGGAAAAACCACAAGCTTGGGTGAAGACCTTACATTCCGCCTATCGACCCCCATCACAGTAAACCGAACTTCACTGCTGCATGTTACAAATATAGCATGCATCTCGCATTACCACGCGTGGTTCTTGGTACTTTTAAGATTTGTCGGCTGCAATTCGACAAACCGTGGACCATTGCAATCTTGTTTCCTAAAAAATCGGATGGCAAAATGAAGTTTGTCTTAATGAACTGCACTCCATTGTCTAAATTCTTACTTCACTTCCAGCCAACAAACAGTTGTGTAAACGACACTTTCTCTAATCACCATCGTATGTCTTGTGGCCTTCCACAAGGCTCCATCATTTGCCCAGATCTTTAAAATATACCATTCCGAATGTTCCGGATCATTAGAAATCATAGCCTCATATCACATGTATGCTGATGTCATTCAGTTGTTCCTGGACTTCATTCCATCTGATTAAATTCCATTGATAACGCTCTCTCAAGACTCGCCGTCTGCATCCGTTGAATACCTCTGGATTACTATGACAGTGCCTTAAAGCTCAATGATTCCAAAACGGAATTTTTTTCAATGCCCATAATCACCACCTATCACCTCGCATAAATTGAAGCTGCCTGTGGAATACACCTCCATATTGGTGCTGAATCTATCAAACATCTGACCTCCGTTCGGAAGTTGGGCGTGGGTGTGTTTGACTGTAATTTATCTATGTCCCATCATTTATTACAAATTCATTTAGCACCATATCACTACCACCTTTCGTAACATCCCACGGATAAGACGCATTCTTGATATGAAAGTGCATCACATTGTTCTGGTGCCTTATTTCTCTCCAACTGGATTATGCTAAAGCAGTTCTCTTAGGCACAAATGCATCAATAATTGTTCGCCTACAAAAACTTCAAATTGGGCTGCAAAAATACTTTTCTTGCCAAAAACGTGACTATGCACACTCTTATTACAGACTCCATTGGCTTACTGTCAAAACAGAATCACTTACAAAATCATGGTTACTGTTTACAAATGACTTAATGATCTCAGTCCATCTTTTCATTCTGGTCACTTTAATTCCTCCTGCTCGTCACACACCGTTCTACGTTTCATCAGCTGATACTACTAGACTTAATGAACACAGAATCTTGCCACGCAATCTTGCTTCTGCTGCTGATCATATTTGCTTTGCTGCCCCACGTCCAGTGGAAAACTCTATGCCAATAAACATCCGCTCAGCATCATCTCTTCAGATTTTCCAAGAAGCCTCAAAGCCTACCTTTTCACACAATAATCTTCATCTCACCTTTTCTGTTCAACATTTTTGCTTGTGGTAATTTTGGGGGTTGTATTTTTTTTTTTTTTTTTTTTTTTTTTTTTTTTTTTGCTTGTCATCATCACACCCGCTGTGGTCTTTATGTAATAGGCGGGTTATAAATGCCGTGTGTATGTATGTATGTATTTATGTATGGTATGTATAGTATAATGCAACATATCAGTTCCCCAAATTACCGTGTGGAAACCCCATGCCCAAATCGAGCAATCGTGTCCTACCCCCATGGCGGCCACTGGTGTTCCCCGATTCACTTAATACCGTATATTGACTAACGTTCAACAAGCATTAAAGTGACATGAAAGGAGATTTTGTTTATATACGAATTCTCTCAAATTTCACTGGATCGAGTGTAGTTTTCACTACCTACCAACAACGTTCCGAAGGTTTATTTGACAACAAGTACAAAAGAAAACCCGCAAACCTTTGGGGGGGGGGGGGGGGTTTTGAACTTGCTGTGACGATGTAAATTGTCCCCATATAACAACCGTGCTTTGAACTTTCTGTCGTGCACGACAGAAAGTAACTAAATCCGGCCTCTTAGTACATAAAGACGGGGCGTATTTGGCTTATTCACTTCAGGTGTTATCTATACATTGGGAAGCATTCCAAATATGCAAAAACCCGTGTTCGAAAAAAATGGGGGGCGCTTCTTTCTGGAAAGCTCCTCATGTCTTTTTTAAGATCTCCTTAACTCAGGTGCTCGATTTCTGGAAAAAGATATCCACATTATTGTTTCAGGAAATATCCTGAAACTAATGATTCCGATCGAAAGCTGTTATCCTTACTTGGCGGTCACTGATATTGATCTCCTCATATGTGTCTGAGTTTTGATTTCCTCCAACCCATTCCAGCAACCTCCGACTTGGGGGAAACGCACTAAACACTTCTAAATTGTTTAAACAAGGGAACATCCAGCACATCTATAATACTAAAAGAGATTGTCTGTCTGTCCGTCGGGTCTGGCATTTCTTATGCTTTGACATATGGGCTGATATGTGGCAATTAAGGTATGGAGGGCAGTCTGGACCATTGTTTGCAGGGTTTCGAGCGACCCAAAAGGTCCAAAGTCATCTAGAGTCAATTTACGTAGAAATGCCCTAAGACCACCACTTTGGGGCAAAAACCTCGACGCTGACCTTCAGCACAGAACAATCTTAGTTCAAATGTCCATCGCACATAGTCAAAGGTCACACCACGGGGGGCGAATGCACTAGTTCTAAATACTGTCCATATCTCTCCTCAGTCAGGGTAGGTTTACTTGGCGCCATAATTCTGTCCATATGATGTATATGGGAAGTGGCGGGGTCTAGCGGTTATCAAGCTTACCTCTGGAGCAAAGGTTCCTAGGATCGAATCTCAGTGGGAACAATTGCTGGATTTAATTCGATAACCTCCATTTTTGGGATTTGATTGTATAACAGATATTGATTAAAACCTGAATCCCACTTTGCTCCCATGGTTCATTTTGAAATGGGCAAATGACCCAGAAAGCTTGCACTACCCATCCGGTGTGTGTTTCGGTGTAGTGTGTTTGAATGTTGCAATATCGCGCTGTTTAAGCTGCTGCCAGTCCAAGTTGCATTGTTTCTGTCTATATTATTAAGTTGTAAAGTCTCTAGCAATTTGGCCTCATAGGCACGATTTGAGATTGAAAAAAATAAACTGATTCTTAAATAGTGTTTTTTTCTCCCACAATGCATTTTCCGGTTTTTCCAATACAATTTTTGGCGCTGGTTGTCAGTTTTATAAGTGACAAAAGATTCTGTTCATTGTGCATTCTGTTCTGTCCTGTTTCACCATTTTTGGCACTTCCTGACGGCTATTTCCCCAACTTGTCAAAATTCTTTGCTGATATTTTCTCTGGGGGCTTAGAGAATGTAAATCACAATCCCGCCCAGTGTTCTCACCAGCAACCAACGCCCTGATCTATTCCACATCGATAACAGCAGGAAGCGTATCCAGGTGGTCAAACAGCTTCGAACTTAATCCTGCTTAAAGGTGCAATTTGCGTGATTCCAGCACCTTCAGCTTTATTCATGGTTCGCTAGATATCCTTGAGAAAAGCTAATTCACAAAATTTGGAGTTGATTCCGATCTTGCGGTTTTGTGTTGGAGTAATTCTTGTTTCCCACGGACATAGCCTTGTGCTGTATTTCTGTCGTTACGGCAGAAAAAACAAAAATCGTGATTTCTTACAAATACGAATTTTCACGTAATATTTGGTACCCATGGATACTAAGGCTAACAGTTCCGATGTATTAAAATCTCAACTTTTTTTCAGGTAAGTCGGGGGGACGAGTTGTTGATACACAAATGCCACTTTAAAATGAACATTTCCAAAAGAGCCCATAGCGAAAATTTCATTCATCACCGATTTAAATCTTACCCGTTGTTGTGAAATTGTGTTAGAAGGGGTTAATTACACTTGATAACACGAATAGATTCTGCAATAATATACAATCGTACACTGTTTAAAATGTTCAATAAAATAACAGCGTTTTGGACTGGCAGCTGGGGGGACTCACAACAGTTAAGCTGACTCAGAGATTTCCGATTTTATCAAACAAACGAGATTTTTGCATATACAGAATGCTTGTCCATATACTAAAAGTAATTTGTGAAATACTAAGCTCAATCGAATTCTTCATTTTAGAACATCCCAAGTTTTGTGCATAAATTTCCGGATCCTCCGGAAGTTTTCTTATCACGTTATCCTAAGGCACTGTATACTGTACATAAATGCTTACTTGCATGAAAACGAATATCCGATCCATCTCTAACTTTGGAATTAAGCATTTTAGGTACTAGCAAATAGACTTTCCTAAAAAGTATTTTTTGAATTAAAAAAAGAAAAAACCTAAAAAATTTAAAATCTCTGAGTCGCCTTAAAACGACGTCTTTGTACCGTTATTTGCACGTTTTCGAGTCCCTTTTTAACAGTTTATATTTGCACGTTTTCGTCGAGTGCCGGCTGACAGTCAAAACGACGTTTTTTAAGACATTTTTAACAGTGTAATAGCCACTTAGCACTAAAGGAAACACTTGACTATGCTTGACAGGCCTGCAAAGGATACTTTAGAGATAGAAGCTATGTGGAACGGTTTATTTTTGTTATCTGAACAAAACAAATTATGTATTTCCTCCTTCTTCGAAATTATATCTTTGTTGCTTTTAATTTCTGGCACAAAGTTCCACTCATTTTGTTTCCAGTGGCAATAGGAGAATAATCATTGCACTTTTCGTTATGTCTATGACCAGAATAGAAACCATATCATGTTGTTGGTAGCTTGAAATTTTTAACAGTTTTCTATGGGCACATTAACTGATAATCGGGTTGCAGTTTCATTGCAAAACGGCCTCGAAGAACTCAATGAAACTGCAACCCGATATCAGCTTATGTGCCCACACATATTTCCTTGACGGGGAGGTCTATAATTGCCAATCTTTTATCCGCTAAAGGCCCGGTTTAAGGGACAAACATCATCCTGTTTGGTATCATTGTGTTACTACTTATGTCTTCTCTTCAAATAAAGGTAAACATATCAAGTTTAAACAATATGACGTCATAGTGACGTCAAACTGCGACTTGTTATGAGACTGCAAAAATGATGTGGTATCTGAAAATTTCTCCAATATCAAGAGATTTTCGCCAATTCAACAAGCAAAATGACTTATTTGGCAGTGATGGGTGGCAAAGTTAAGCATACACAATGCTATACTCTAAAAATTAAGAAAAATCAAATATTTGTCAGTATTTGCTTACAGTATCATCATAAAAGTACCATAAGCAACCGGTTTTTTGGCCATTACACAGTACAGTATAGGCATTTGGCAACCACCCCATACCTTCCAACTTTGACGGGACACCCGACCAACCCTGAAGTGGTAACCTGTGGGTCCATTTGGTCGCTCAAATGGTCCGCAAAAGATAAACTACAATTACTACAAGCGTGGACAGGGTTTAAAACTGGTAAAAAGGCATAAAGAACCTGAAAAGCCCCACACCGGGCTAAATTTGGATAAACAAAAACCCTGAAAGTGCATCTCTAACAAATTTTGACATTTATATCTAACAGTACAAATGGAGTTAAGATATATTACTTAAAAATTCAAAATGGCTGGACACAATCAGAGTCAGTTGTTTGCTCAGAGCAGAAAGACTGCCAACCATCCAGTGTCACAATCACAACCCGTTGAACGTAACGATCGTACGCAACGACCGCAACGATGGCAGGCGCGCGCGAACGTAGCAAAACGCGGTTGGACGCGAAGCACGCGCGGTATGACGAGAGCGATTCAACCTAAAATAACTTAAATACGCAGCGCGTACTGACCAGGTTCAATTGTGGAATGGAACCCGGGCATCAACCAACGGAATTGCTTACATTTTCACAGCTGTTTAAGAATAAAACAAAAGAACAATTGAAACAGTGAAAGAAATAAATACAAAGTCGAAACAACAGTGAGATATTGTGATATCGGATTCCCATTACCTTAAGTTATTGTCATTACGATTAGCCAAGTCGTGATTGCAGGCATGCAAAACATTGAAACTATTCCAAGGGACAATCGAAAATTTGTCTTTAACAACGATCGGTGACAAAAGCTTATTGTGATTGTCGGATTACCACCCGCTTGTTGGCTAATATATCGACTACCATTCAGTAAGATAGTGATTCCCACGACATGGAAATTTAAACATTCTTGCTTGTAATTTGTCTTAAAACAAGTAACAAATGAACAATCACAACTGTAACGCCAGATCACTAAACAGAGTATTAAAAAATAGAGGAACAAGGATAAAAGCTCTAGTCCAGGACCGGATTAGAACCCCACTTACAATTCATCGGCAAGAGATTCTGAGACTGATTGAGTTGTTGGACCATTTACCTTAAGAATCACAAGGGATTTTCGAAAACGGCTGCGAATTCCGAACATCCAAGATGGCCGCGTGGTAGCAATTTAAAAATACTTAATTATTATTGATACTAAAAGCTATGGGTAATACTCGTTTTAGGGTTTTGGTGGTGCTGGGAATTCATTTGAATCGTTTTTGTCATTAGAGGGTCATCGTTACCTGGTATGGATTTGGAATTCCAAAGATGGGCCGCGGCAGTTCATACGAAACTAACCTTTGAATGATCTTAACCTAGATTCATGTTAAGACATAGTTTAGGGGGGTTTTAGGGATGGGAATAATTATGATATCATTTTGATCATTAGAGTCCATGTTACATGGTATGGATTTTGGAATTCCAAGAATGGACGCGGCTGTTCATTATGGAAAGAAAACTTGTGAAAAGATACCTAGAATATGTGTAATTATGTGTAGATGGTTGTAGGTGTAGGAATCCAATTTGACACCATTTTTGAGGAAGGAATTCAATGAGACCATCGATAACAATGCTAGACCAGTTAGTTGTTGCAGCCATCTGAATTTCAAAATGGCGCCACCTAACTACTTTTGCCTATTCTTGGTCCCCGAGATTCGTAGAGGCAAAATTATGGTGTCTTACTAACCCAGTTTGGGGGTCAAGGACTCAATACACCATTGATAACAATGCTGGACCATTACATGTGCGGAGTGCAATATTGAATTTCAAAATGGCCGCCAAAGAAAAATGGATAATACATACATTTCGACTTTGAAAGCGGTAGAAGCTGATTCTGGGTGTCTATACCCACGTTACAAGGTCAAGGAATCAAAAAGATCAAAGGTAACGTAATGGGTTTTTGTTTGTGGCAGCTCATTGGGTATTTGGTTGAACTTAATTCCCTCATTGAGATAGGACACCAAGTATAAAAATATAGTGTCAGATTAAACAAAAGCCAAGTGTCAATTGAAATGAAATAGTTGATCGGTATCATAATTGGCAGTGATATTACTGATGTCATGACGGTGATCTAGCCGATGGTGTCAGGTTGGCAGTGTCATAATTGGAAGTACCATAGCTGACGGTGTAATAATTGGCGGTGTCCATATTGGGTAGTGGCCTAATTGACAGTATCAGAGGATGATGGGTGTAATAATTCGCATGTCATAATTGGATGTTATTTTAGTAGTTTGGTGACTTCTTGGATCATGCATCATCAGTGTCATCGCTGTCCCTTCGTCCTGATATCATTCTCTCTACTTCATTGCAAGAGCTTCGGGAAGAATGACCATCAACCCCTATTATAGTGGTTCTAAATGCCCAGAGTATATAGTGTCCATACATGTCCATCAGTTGGAGATGGAAAATCTACCATTACCACGGTAGTAAGCTGCATTCTCCATATCCAAAAGTCACCACCTGATAGATCACTCTACGGCAGACATGTTGTAATCTTCACTGACACTGGTGGTAACGTGGCCAAGGTGAACATTGCAGCCGAGTGCAAATATACCTGTCCATCACAACATTTCTTCTTGATGAAGTGTACCTGAGGCTGTCAACACTCTCTTGAATTCCTGGGTAACTAGCCAGACATCGATATATTTTTCATTCGCCACACTTTTCTTCTCTTTCACCATCACCATACTGTTTGACACTGGAACAGAAAACAAGAGACTCATCATCTAACAGAAATGGTCTCACTCAGAGTAAGTTGTTGGCTGTTGTCCCTACCTGACTTTCACACATAGTTTTGGGGTGGGGATTCAACTAGTGGCCTTCAAGGTGCAGTGAGGTGAAACCTATCAAAGTGCAGCAGATCTTCCAAAGTTCCAAACCATCCTACAGACCTAGGAAGTGCACGGGAGGTCACTAAAGAATCGTTTGCTGGTTTCGAAATTATTTCCATGTGCACTCTATGGTCGACCGAGATTCAAGAGTGGTGACCAGCCTCAGGTTCAAATCTTATCATGAGAAATGGTTGTGATGAGCGGTAATGTTGCACCTCGGCCATGTCGTGCAGCTTACAACCCACATCTAGAGAGAGCTATCATGTTGCTATATGGAGACAAGCAGATACTCCCGTTGTAGACCTTCCCTCTCCAACTGATGGACATGGATGGACACTATACTCTTGCCACTTAGACCACTATAGTTTGATGGGCCGATTCTTTTCGAAGCTCTTGCGATGAAGAAGAGAGACTTGATACAGTTGGATGACGATGATTCAGAAGATCAGGAATCTCCACCTTTTCTCAGAGAACGAAGACGCGATGACTCTGATGATGCATGTCCAACTAGTCCCCAACTAAAATAACATTAATCCAATTGTATTAAAATGCCAATGCCAAATTATGACACCATTCAACTTCCAATTAACACCCTGCTAACGCTGACACCACCAGCTTAGTCATTTTCCAATTATCACACCATCAGCAATGTCACTGCCAATTATACCCATCAACCAACCATGTCCTTAAAAATCTCAACTTACGCCAAAACTAAGTGTACATACGACTGAATACTGTGCGCTATCGATATGCCACTTACCTCATAATTTGCCTTTCAAGGAAACATTGCTAAATACCGTTTCACCAACAACCATTGCATGACGCACTAACACTGCCACCTCTGTCACTGCCACATTTGTTCACAACCAAACATGTCACTACTGTGTTTTAGCCATAAATGTCACTCTAAAAATAATATGTCAAATCTGCCAACTCACATGTACCAAATTAATGACTTTTTGTTCAATTTTTGACCCTTATATTATCTATACTTTGGTGCTCCTATCTCCAAAGGAGGGAATTACAAATTAACAACCAAACCACCAATGGCTGCCACAAAAAAAAACCCCGATAAAGTTTCACCTTTGAGAAAATCCTTTTGGGATCCTTACCTTGTAAACATGGGTATAGTTATACCCAGAATCATTCTTCTACTCCTCAAGCGAAATGTTAGTAATTAATCCATTTTTATTTGCCATTTTTGAAATTCAAAAAAAGATTGCTGCCCAAATTAATGATTCCAGCATTGTTATCAGCAGTGTTATCAATCAATGTTGGATCATTGAATGGTTTTGACCCTAAAACGGGTGTAGACACCGAAATTTTGCCTCTAGACAATCTCAGGGACAAGATAATATGCAAAAGTAGTTTAATGTGGCGGCCATTTTGAAATTCAAGATGGCTTGCAACAACTAAATGGTCTAACATTGTTAACAATTGGTCCTCATGGAAAGCCTCTACTCATAAAATGGTGTCAAATAGAGTGCCCTACCTACAACCATCTACAGCGAGGTATTACATCATAATTCTAGGATGAAACTTTCAAAAAATTTGTACTCCACAACGAGGACAGCCGGCGGCCATCTGGAATTCCAACCATACCATGTACATGGACTTCTAATGATAAAAACATTTCAGTTTTGAAAAAAAATGATTATCCCAGTACCTAAAACCCCATAAACGATGTATTTAACATAACACTAGGTTAAGTCATCCAACATGTGTACTTTTCATATGAACTGCCCGGCGGCCATCTTGGAATTCCAATCCATACCATGTTACATGGACCTCTAATGATAAAACGATGTCAGAAATGAATTCCCATGCACCCCAAACCCCCTAAAACGAGGTATTACACATACTTTTTTTAGGTATCACAATTAAAATTTATATTTTTAAAATGGTCTACCGCGGCCATCTGATTTTGGGAATGCGCAGCCGTTTTCGAAAAAGCACCTGTGTGAGTCGTAAAGTAAATGGTCCAACAACTCAAACCAAGTCTCAAATCTCTTGCGGATTATTGTAAGCGTGGTCGAAGCCGGTCTGGACTAATAAGGGAATCTCTGCCTTTGTTTTCTTATAAGCGCAATCGAGTGCAAGTGATGCTCAAAATATATACTCCATGGGATCAAAGAGAGAAAGATGCTGCATAAAGGACATTGGTTACGCATATCGCGAAGTAACTGATGTCTGCTCAGTTAATATTGTTATTCTACCGTTTTTCAATCCTCTGGATCTGTCAAGAGTACAAAAGTTGACACATTTGATTGAAAATGAATAAAATGTTCATCAATCATAATTTTTCTTTTCCTAAATATCATGTGACCATAGATGTACATCATGCGCATTGACTCGAGCAAATAAAGGGCACTATTGAATAATCCAGTAAATGCCGCTAGGTAATGCAGATATACAGCACTCTACAATTAATGTGTCAACTGTATATGTAATAACATGGCTCTGTACTTCCAGAATAAAAAGGATTTTTCAGTGCTCATCACCAGATTAAGATCGAGCCTATGTTTTTTTCTTGACGCAAAGCGCAAGATACTCTCCTCTTTCACGAATAAATAAATCTTAGGCTTCTACTGTCCGTTCAATTAACTTTGACCATATATTTCATAATTTCCGAAAGGAAGCAAGATGAACCAAAAATCATTAAAGAAACTGGGGACCGAACATCTTTGTGTAGAAACAACACTTAACTTACAGTAACTTGTCGCGTAACCCATTTCTTTTCATTTATCCCCGTGTTGTTATCATATGTCGCTATACCCCCTTCTTTGTATTTTTCTAAATATCTGGTGTTAAATTAAATAGAAAGGAGGTCCCCAGTAAGTATGCTAAACCTTGGTTCTGCACAAAATGTTAGGTCACAACTTACCAAGCAAACAATTGTACACGTGATTTTTGTTCACATTATTTCTTTTTTCAATAAATGATGAAATATACAAGTCAAAATTATTGAACTCACAGTAGAACCTCAAAGTTTATTTTTATCGTGACGAGGCCCAACTCAATCCAAACGGGTAGACGTTTCACATATTGAAGTCCAACGTATACAAGGCGTTGCCATTGATTCCGTCCTAACGCTACTGATGCACCATCATCAGTGCATGCTGAATCAAAGGATACCTCATGTGCTACTTGAGACTTCTATGTGAAAACGTCTACCCAAAACTGGGCATGGATACCATCTATAAGCCTGATATTTCGTGGCTTATGTAAGGGAAACTGGTTCCCGTGGGCCTTTCCGTGTTTATTTTCTAATTTGTATTTGATCCAATATCAGTTATCACTTTATCAAAAATCTGATGGTGCCCAATTTTGCTGAGCATTATAATATTTATTTATGCAAATAATATGACGTCATTAAAAAATCGTAGAAAACGATCAAGTACCATGAAGGTTTCACTGAAAAGGTCGAATATATTCCTTTGAACATTACAAACGCGCATCTGCTTTCCACCTTGATAGCGGTTCTTCAATGAGACTGGTGGCCAAAAGGCGGCTCATTTGAAGATTAAACCTTAAAATTATCATAATAAATGTTCTATATTGGGTTTATATACCATCCAAAATGTTGGTATAGTAAATGTAAGATTATTCCTTGACCATTAGAAACTCGTGTCTGTTCGTTCCTCCGTTTGATAACAATGGAAGAATCCCAGATGGCGACCAATACATCGCCGTTTCAGACGTTTCACAAGTAACAATTACCTAGTCTGTAAGTATAATTTAGTTATGTATCATCCAGAATTGTTGTAGATGTATAAATTAGGGGTATGGGACATGTTTTTATCAACAGATATTTATATTATATTACTGTAATTGTTATCATCTTTAAACTTCAAGATGTTGGTCAAGTGAAAACAGGTAAATGGCAATTTAGTATAGGTTTAAAGAACTTAAACGGGAAGGGATATTGCCATATTTTTTCATTTGAGTATGTTAACAAACCACAATATTTAGACATGATTTTCTAATTGTCAAGGTTGTATTGTTTCATATTAAAATTCGTTCTTTTATGGTGGCTTTCTGGATAATAAACTAAATATTCCAGATGGTAAATTGTACATTTAACGAAATTTGAAGACGTCATATTGGCTGCCATCGTGGAATTTAGGCTCAGATGAATATAATATATGCCTGACAATGTTTCCATGCTTTAAAATAAAAGAACCATGGTTTCTTCTTCTTCACACATTTATTATATCTAGCAAAAGGTGTATTATTCAAATATTTTGCCCTTTTGATGGAACTTTTGGAGACCTTTTATTTTAAGTACCCATCTGGATCTGAGGCAAGTATGCTGATAAGAGTCTTCTGAATTACTCGTGAAAATATATGTGTGTTTCTCATCATATTAATGATTATTTGGCCCAATGCCGCATTTTTAAATTTTTCATTTTTGGACGCCATCTGAGTATTGCTGCATGTTTTCATTGTTTTTTTTTTGTTTTAACATTTTGACTGCGTTACAGAACGATTTAAAAGGAGGCTATGAACGGTGGAGTGATTGTGTACTGGTGTATTTAATTGGAAATATGAACGTCATACTTAATTGCATGTAAAATGGTGAACACACATCGAAAATAATTGGCACCATCATTTTTTGTTCCATCATAGCATAATAACAAGGTCCTAGCAGAGAACGGAAATAAACATTCAAAGCCCAGGGAGCAACATGGCCACGACGTGACATCTATTCAGTGAGTGGGACAGTAACAAAGAGCTACAAGGGCTCTGCAGTTCCAAGTAAATAAAGGAAATCTGACGTGACTTTGTAGGTGAATAAAACCGGTGGATTTACTTGTCAATAATGCCATTATTTGCTTTTGTCAATGTTTCATATAGTCTATGTCCCTTGAATCACTGATATTCAGAAAAGAAATTGAGATTGCCATTTTATTCATTTAAATGGTTATTATAAAATTTATTATGTTTATAGTGGAAAAAACCTGGTGTACTTCTGCGAAGTAGTAATCAAAAATGAAAAAATTATTTCTTTGATCCCATGGCCAAATAGCCCATTTAATTGGGAATGCATCAGAAAGTTGTCTATCAGCTAAAACGTTTGAGCACTAACGTTGCGTTGACCAACATTCGGTAGTTTCACGCGGACCTTAGATACGGTAACAAGTCAAAGGAATAATTTTTTTTTCTTCTCAATAGAGGGGGGTCCATTTCCAATAATTACAAGATAAGATTAGGCTTCCCTGGCAATAAGATTATCTCTTTCGAAGAGTAAAACTATCATAGACCTTGGTGTTAAGACTCCTGACAAGTGAACAAAGCCCCCCCCCCCCCCCCCCCCCCCGTCCCCCCCCCTGCACCATTTGGTGTTTAAAGTAAGAAAAAACAAAGTGCTTCAAGATGTTTACATGAAAACGAAATATATTCTCAAAAACGTACTTGAATGATAGTATATAAACTCGTGTTAGTAATTCACCCTGAAAAAATGGGTCTAGATACTAAAATGATCTCTAAGACTCAAAAAAACTGAAATAGGAATAATTTGGCCTCATGAACATTTGACTCCAGGTCAAGAGGTCACAAGAAAAAAAAATGCCAGCAGCCATGTTGAACCTTAAGCCCTAACCATTTACGAGGTATATGTTTCCTTTCACTCATGAATGGGAACGGTGATCACATAAGGACCTTGCACTATTGGGGCATGGTTTAGTCACAGTCACTATATATTTCAATATGTCTTACTGTAGGAATGTATAGATTACCCACCGCTGTTTGTTTTAAAGTTTTGTCAAAACTGTATGTGTTTTTTTTTTTTCAGTGCGAGTAGAATGGGTATTATTGGCAATGGGTATTTATAAACGGAGGTTCATGATATCTGTGTAGATCAGTATTGGTCGGTGAGGTCGCTTGACTAGTAATCTGCGAGTTCTTCAACTCAGTCCCAATGACAGCATTACAAAAGAGTAAGTTCTCACCATAATCAATCTCTGATAATTAGCCCTCAAAAGCCGTCCGAACTAATTCTTGGTATATATTTGGGGGTGATTGATTCAACACAGATAAGCCCGAGAGGATCTCAAAGTCCTACGATTTCGGAAACTTTCAACATTTCTCGAAAGCGCACCACTTCCGAACATACGACAGAATTTTGAGGTAATTTGAACGACTGTGATGAAATCGGGTGGCCAACTATACGTCGTGGGGATTTTCATGTCCACGTCAAGTTCCGGATAAATGGGGATCTTTTAAATTTGTTGTCAATTATGCTCTACATTCTGTTTGGCCTAATTCTGATTTGGTATAATTCGGCTTGAGGTTGCATATCATCACAAATGAGTGCCGACTTCAAAAAATACGCTAGTCGATAACTACTACTTAATCCTGTGGCGTAGTTATCACTTTTGGTGCCCCGTCCCATACTGTGGGATCTTGGTCTTGATTACGCCAACTCCTTGTTAAATGTTGCCACGGAAATTGGTTTTGAAAGTTCCGCCTTGACAACACTCTTGAAAAAAATATCAACTGGCAATAGCTCATTTGCATCTCAATGTGACTTCTATTGAATCTACAAAATACAGTAGTTTTTGTTATGTGTTTGCCATTGGCCGAGACCAGAGTTCATCACATCTTTTGATGTATTCCTTCAATCTGTTGCGAATACAAGCAACGTATTAAATATAACATTTCTCGTAGGGTCTGTAATCCGTTCTCTTGTGATGACACAAGACGTGTTGCTTTCCCATTCCATTAAACTGATACATGTCCCTTAGCTCAGGAACGAGGCATCCAGTTAGTGTTAGATAGGCGTCCCTTTCTACCTGTGTCGTCAACGGCTGCTAAAATACAGGCTGTCCCCCAAAAAATGTTAACACCGGCACAAAGGCATTTTGATAAGAAGAACCGTATACAATGGGTTTCTTTGTTTGGTATCCTTTTTAAGCCAATAAAACAAGCTTTAAATTTGGCCATTTTATTTCAATATCCAATCCGAACGTAGAACAAAAGATATGCTTCATCATTTATGAGAGGGCAAAACAACTTGGTCCGATTTTCTGCCTCCAAGCATTTGAAATGCACGAAGTAAAGCTGGAATGCACTTGGCTTCATAACACATCTTCTTTCCATCTTAAAAGGAAAACGATATATCTTGCGCGTGTTTTCCTATTAAAGAAAGACTTCACCATGTTTTACAAACGTTCATCGTTTGATCTACCACAATTGCCCTTCTAACAAGATAATGTTGCTTGAGTTCTTGCAGTCTGGTCCGAATCAGGGCAATCGTCCGTTTGGCCTGCTACTTGTGTTTTTTTTTTTTCAATTTGCCTGCTTCATAGTCCCATGTAGGCTCTTATCAGAGTTTCTCTTTCTTTTTTGTTTGCTTGGGTGGTTTTTCTTTATTCTGTTTATTCTATCTACAGACTCGATATTTTCTAGGAATTCAATAAGAATTGCCTGCTTGTTTGGTTTTCCTTGGGTTTGGTTTTCAGCCATTGTGTGTAATTTGTATAGGCCTAGTCTGCTAGTGAAATTGAACTGACTGATTAATTTGAAAAACTCATGTATGGCTGATCATAAACAAGTTCAACACTTTCTTGATATAATAATGAGTTCAAAAGGGATTGTTCATATCTTCAGTAGGTTCAATGGCCACTCAATAAACATCAAATTTAAGTATGCGACAAATCATGTTGTGTTCAAACAAATAACAATCTGAATTTTCACTCTCCTTTTTGACGAAGCATATCTTTTGTTCTAATATCGCATTGAATAAATAAACGGCAATAAGTAGATTATATTTGGTTAAGGAGCATACAAAAAATCGACCCATTGCGTACTTTAGTTGTACAAAATGCCCGGTGTCCCGAGTGTTTAACATTTTTTGGGACAGCCTGTACATTATCATGCTGCTTTGGTAAAATTATGCCATTTTCTGATCTTGTTCTATTAGTCTTTTGCTTTGTTCTTATTATTGAGAATATGTTTAAGTTCCGGTGTAGAAGTAACCACTGTCCGGCGTACTCCTAGTCGGGAACAATGGTGAACAATAGGGCAATCGATTCAGTTGACTCTTTACGCAACATTAGGTTTCACGCTTTATTCCGTTATCGTCTATGGAGCCCGGACTATGGCTCCCACCGGACTATATTGCTTTCACACCGGGCAAATGGATCATTTTCATTTTTTAAATTGGAGTCTAGTACCATTTATTGTCAACTATCCGCCGGATTAATGCACAAAACGTATGCTACCTCCGTGGAAAACCAAAATCAGTGCTGCCCATTTTTTCTTAAATGAGATGAGCAAAGATGAAACCACCCTAGCGCACTCCTTAAAATCTTATTTCTAAGGAGAACATTTTTATACAGGGACAGTGACCGTTAGGAGAGCAAGCGGAGATCAAGATAATCAATAGTCAAGACATTGGCCCTTTGAGAAGTTCGAAGGATGCAGTAGATATTACACGGACTCAATTGATCGGAAAGTCCATTGCGTTGTTCCTTCGTGTCCTCAAAGGATCGTCTGGTTGCAAGATTATGAATACGAGAGTACTGCTTCAAGAAGTATATGCATAACTAATTTGACAAACTGGTAAACATTTGCTAATGGAACTCGCTTGTAAACCATATTGAAAATTAAAAACACTATCAGTGATTTCACCCGAAAAATTAAAAAATTTGAAAAATGCAGAAATAGGCTATAATTGAAGGAAAAGTCTGTAGCATTCTCAGAGTTATTTTTGCAAAATTTGGATTTCTGCTTAATTGAGTTATTATGACTCCTCTACAACACGTACATTTCAAGGTAAGAAAAAAACAACCCTTTCTTTCCATTCTTGCTGTTTGATACCCTAATCAATGTACGCGCGAATCAAACACCGTAAGACCCTTTTTACGCGTTTTTCTTGTTCATGCATCATACCCACCTTTAATGCAAGTGGCTCCCGGCCATTTTTGAATAAGATTCTCTTGAAAAGCCTAGTGGATATTAAAATTTACCATCTCGCGTAATATAAGTGTCAGTGCCATGTTGTTAATAAACAGTTTGCAGCTGGTTTAGGCGGAACACCTCTGGATGCACGATTGCTGACCATAATTAGCGGAACAGGGCCTCTTACCCAGTGTCCAATCTTTACAGTCGTCCGTCGGACAAGTTTCAACCAGCAACCATCTCGTGAGTAAGTGCGGGAATCGAGTGGTCTGTGTAACTGCCACTTCACCTACTAGAGAGATTAATTAATGCGTTAGTTAAAGCCAAGCAGTATATTAGGATCGATATATTAATACGGTGGTCTGTCTGGTGTGGCTGTCTGTCTGTCTGACCCGTCTATTTTCTCGGAGGACGAGGTCCACGTTCCTGAAAACTGGTGGATGGGATGCCCCTTGACAGTCCGAAGACTAAGAGTGTGAATTGCTTGGTGGATCAAGGTCATGAGGGGCATCCAAGGTCAAAGGAGGTCAAATGGGTAAAACTTGGTTATGGACAGAAACTGGTGGGGTCGATGTTGATGACGAAAATTTTAAGGTCACGACCAGGTCATCAGGGGTCATTCAAGCCAGGTGATCGCGAAAACACGGGGACCGCCGAGTTGCTGCAATATAATTTTAGTAATCAAGGCAAACATGTGGCAAGAGTAGCTTCTACCAAGGGTGCTCATTAAAGATGGAATAAAATATTTATTAATACTTGTTATTGGAATGATTCTTACAGTCGAGTTATTTTGATTTCTATGGTTTATAGGACCCGCTACGTGATTGATAAGTGCTCTTCCGGAACCATATCACCATGAACTTAGTTCACAATTTACCCTTTCCGAACTGTGCCCTTAGCTGAAAGAAAAGGGGTATTTGAACAGCCGATTTTTTAAGGACTTTGTTGCAATTTTTCACATCAGTCGTTTTACAAATAACAACTTCCTTTGGGTGATTTCATGCATCGAAATATTCCAATAGTGATGTTTAAATGTCAATACAGCACCAATGTCGGTATGGCCACCCCTGAGCATGAATCAGTGAGTCATATACATCGCGAACAAACGGCATGTGATACGCAAGAACCAGGAGGACAGCTAGAACAATGGGTCTTTGTTTGGTTATCCTTGAAGCCAAAACAAGCCTTAATTTGCCATTTATTTCATTCCAATCACGTACGTGAACCCCCCCCCCCAAACGATATGCTTCATTCCTTATGAGAGGGCAAACCAACTTGTCCGATTTATGCCCCTTAAAGCACTGGAATGCCATGATGTAACAGAATGCCACTTGGACTTCATAACACCATCTTCTTTCCATTTATTAAAAAAAAAAAAAAAAAAAAAATCTGCCGTTTTTCCTATTAAAGAAAGACTGCACCATGTTTACCAACGTTATCGTGGATCTACCACAATTGCCCCTCTCTAACAAGAATAAATGTTGGCTTTGAGTTCTTGCCAGTCTGGTCCAGTAATCGGCAATGAGTCCGTTTGGCCGCTAATGGTTTTTGGTTTTTTTTTCAAAAATTTGCCTGCTCATTAGTCCATGTAGGCCTATTGTATCAGAGCGGTTATCTTTCTTTTTTGTTTTGACTGGGTGTTTTCGTTTTTTGTGTATTTATTAACAGATGAATATATATTTTCTACGCTGAAATTCAATAAGGACAGTGCCCCATGATTGTTTGGTTTCTATTGGGTTTGGTTTCAGCATTTGTGTAATTGTAATTTGTATAGGGCTAAGGTCGGCTATGAAATTAACTGACTGATAATGTTGAAAAACTAAGTTGCTGTTAATCATCAAGACAATGTTCACATTTATTGATATAATAATGAAGTGTAGAAAGGGATTGTCAGTAGACTGATAGGAGGTTCAATGGCCAACTTCAATAACTCAAATTTCACCCGTATGATACAAAATCATGTTTTCAAACAAATAACAATCTGAATTTGCACTCTCCTTTTTGACGAAGCAATCTTTTGTTCTACTTATCGCATTGAAATAAAATAAACGGCAAATATAGCTTATTTATTTGGCTTGAAGAGCATACCAAACAAGACCATTGGAGCTACTTTAGTTTTGTACAAATGCCCGTGTTCTCCGAGTGTTAACATTTTTGGGAAAGCCTGTACACTTTTCGTGTTGCCTTGGTAAATTATGCCATTTTGAGCTTTGTTATATTACGTTTTTGCTTGTTCTCTATTATTGCTCGATATGTTTAAGTTCCGGTGCTGAGAATTACCATTGTACGGTTTCCCTCCTCCTCCTTACGCATACTCGCACCCCCATTTTAGTTATCACTTTTATATGATCCTTTCTCCGATTCTGCGGCGAACAATGGTGAACAATAGGGCAATCGTTCAGTGGACTCTTTAGCAACATTAGTTTCACGCTTATTCCGTTCGTCTATGGAAGCCGGACTATGGCTCCCACCGGACTCTACTGCTTTCACACCGGTCAAATGGGATCATTTTCCCTTTTTTACTTTGAAGTTCTAGCTAAACCCATTTAGTGTCAAACTATCCGCCGGAATTTATGCCCCACAACTGTCAGCTACCTCCAGTGTGAAAACAAAATCAGTGTGCCCTTTTTTCTTAAATTAGAGAGAAAGATTGATGAAACCCCCTTAGCGCACTCTTTAAAATCTTAATTTGCTCCGCGACATTTCTCATTTCAGACAGTGACACCTCATCAAACCGCTCGCCAAGCCGACCAAGCGCGAGCATCCCGGCTCAATACGTCCAAAGCCATGGCAGATGCGAAGGTGTTTTTCCAGAACGACGACTTGAACTCCCAGTTTCGATTATTTCCAGACGGGCCTCAATTGACTCCACTCCATTGCGCATACAAAAGAGTTCCCTTCGTGATCATCCCAAGTGATCTTACATGGTCTGACAATATATGACTATCGAGGTACTGCATACAAGTTAGTATAGGCAGAAACTAATCACTTGCACAACCTGGGTAAACATTTGGCTATGAACTTCGTTTTAAAACCATATGAACATTAAAAACACACATATCAGGTTGTCACCCGAAAAATTAAAAAATATTGTGTTGAGAAAAAAAATTGCCAGCAAAGCATTATAATTGAGGAAAGTCGGTAGCTTCATCACAAAATGAGTTATTTTTGTGCAAAACCATTTTGATTTCTTGCCTTAATTTGAGGATTATTACTTCCCTAAACATGAACATTTCAAGGTTAAGAAAAAAAAAACATACCCTTTCTTTCCCTCTTGTTTTGGATACCCTAATCAATGTAAGCGCGGACATCAACTGTTAAGACCCTTTTAACGCGTTTTCTTGTTATGCATCATAACCACCTTTGAATGCAAGTGGCTCCCGGGCATTTTTGATTCAGATTCTCTTGAAAAGCCTTGTGTATATTAAATTACCATCTCTTCGTAATATAAGTGTCAGTGCCATGTTGTTCATACAGTTGCAGCTGGTTATAAGGGTGGGGCGGAACACACCTCTGGATGCTACGACTATGCTGCCCATCATTATCGGAACAGTGCATCTTCCCCAGTGTCCAATCTTTACATCCTCCTTCTGGACAACGTTCTTCACAAACAGCAAACCATCTCGTGGTATAGTCGCTCCAGCGACCGACCAATCGCGTGCCTGTGTCTAGTTTTTACTGCACTACCTACTAGAGAGATTAATTAATGCGTTTTAGTTAAAGCCCACGCATATATTAGTTATCCTACTATAATTAATCCCACGCCGGTGTAGTGGCCCAGAGATGTGTCCGTCTGTCTGTCTGACCGCGTATATTCTCGGAGACCGAAGGGCGCACGTTCCTGAAAACTTGGTGGAATGGTATGCCCCTGACCGTCGAAGCGAAGTGTGAAATTGTTGGTGATCAAGGTCATCAGGGGTCATTCCAAGAGTCAAAGGGGTCAAAATGGGGTGGTAACGGTGGTGTATTTACATGAAACTTGGGGGGTCGATTTGTTGATGCGAAAATTTTAAAGGTAAGACAAGGTCATTCAGGGTCATTCAAGCCAGGGTGATCGCGAAACCCGGGGAGGGACCGCCTAGATGACCAATAATACTTTTAGTAATTCAAGGCAAACAGTTGGCAAGAGTAGATCTCTACACTGCTTGTTCATAAGATGGGAATAAAGATTTTTTACTACTTTTTAGTGAATGATTCTGACAGAGTGGCAATGTTTTATTTATGAATCTATGGTTTATATTGACACGCTACTTGATTGATCAGTCTCTTCCGAACATATCACCATGAAAACTTAGCTCACAATAACCCTTTCCGAACTGTGCCCTTAGCCTGAAGGAAAAGGGGGTGTATTTGAACAGCAGATTATTTAAGGACTTTGTTTGCAATTTTGTTCAATCAGTCAGTTTAACAAAAATCTTTGGGTGATTTCATGCATCAATATTCATAGTGCTGTTTCAATGTCAATCAGTCACCAAGATCGAGTATGGCCACAACCTCTGGAAGGAATAAGTGAGTGCAAGATGTCGCGGCAACTGCCACAGGTTGTGTGATTTCACGCCAGAAAAGCGTCCCACTCATCGGTAAGGCCTGAGCAAACTACTGTAGAGTTTAAGATCAAATGGCCCTAGTCATTGATGGTGGGCCTAAGTTCATCCCGGCATGCTCGATAGGGCTTCATATCAAGGGAGCAAGCAGGACCATTGGTATCTGCCTCCACTCCTCGCCCAAAAATCACTCTTACAGCGGGCCCATGTGCGGCGAGTGACTTTGTCGTCTTGCACCGAAAAATGCTTGAATAAACCCTTCTGCAGTGGCAAACAGTGGTTTTCCAGAAGTCCCAGGTTACACGACGGCGTTCATGTTTCATCTGGCACCACCAGTGACCATTTTTTTTCCTCCATAATGATTACCGCCCCATACCATCACTGATCCGACCAACCAAGCTTGAGTCGATCCAGAATATTGTCATCTCTTTGTGGTGGCAAGAGACAAACCATATCCATTCCGATACGGAGAGAACAGAACTGTGTTGTGTTTTTTTTGTGGGTGGGTGTAGCGGCTCTCTTTCCATAAACAACAACATTTCGCCAGGGTCCCAAGTGTACTCTTCTGTGCTTCCTAGGCCAGCGAAGTCGATCAACTCTCTGGTGACCGATTGGGCGTGGACATTGGTCATCGTCTTGCTCGGTACATTGTTCGAGCAATCTTCGATTTTCAGTTTGGCGGGAAACGTTTATTCCATAGTTGTCTTTATCCAACAAACGACGAAGACGGCTAGTTGGCATTTTACGGGCTCGACGGCACAGATTAAGCAGTCGGTGATCATATCCGTCTGGTAGTCATCGTGGTCGTCTGAAGATTTTCGTGGCCCAAAAGACCCACCTCTCGATGATGTCTGAGGATTTTACAGACCGTAGTCTGCGGTATCCCGAGGAAAATCCGCGGATCTTGGCTTGTTTGTACCCTTCCGTTGGAGTTTGTTTGGCTCGTGTCCACAAGTCATGGTAATGGCTTTGTGGTGGTGTGTCAGGATTTGTTCAAGCTAGTGTGCTGATCCGGGCCCGCGGTATCCATGATGGACGCTCCTAACATGGCCCGCTATTTGAGGCTGGGGTGCAAGCAGTTTTCGGCGTATGATATGCCGATTGGGCGGCAGGCATAGGCCTAGGATACCCTCCTGTCCAGTTTTTGTTGCTAAAGGTAACAGCCCAAGTGAAAAACAAAAATGGACTCCTTGCACACAGGCTTGGAGAAGCGGAAAGAAAACAAACAGACGGGCTGTAGCTCCCAATAAATGGCATTGTTAGCGTAATTCAAAATATGCATGATCCTTCACTGGGTAGTGGGGGATCATTATGTAATAGTCACATACTTAATAAGCTTACTGAGCGTTCAAATAGAAATGTTTAAGATCCATGGGTCTTGAAAAAATATTCCAACGCTATGGGCAACAGTGTCTGATTTCACGGGGATACCCAATAGGGCAAATGGGGCCATATAATAGGGCTAGGTTTAATTTTATAACATAATTTAATTACACGGAATGCAATTGGCCAAAATATGTTTATTATGCGTAAATAGTACATTGTCAATCATTTTTAGTCAGTTGTATGCCAACCTGCGGCATTATAATATTTATCTATGGATAAGTCAACCGCATGAGTGATTTTTGATAGAACACATCAAAGCTGGACAGTTATGGGAGGTATTTCAACCCAAATAGCTTCACTTCTTAAATTATTCTCAGTTATACAATTCCTCCCAAAACATTAAATTTGTGTTTTTAGCATACTAAATAAGTAGTTTATTTTATGAATTTGAAATGTTGAAACTTTATCATTAAATTCAAATATTTTAATACGCTGCATAGTAAACCAAGGCTGAAATTCGATTAGCTTGTTTTTTTACAAAAGGTGTTGCATTGTGTTGGGTTTTGCATGATGTGATACGCCAATGATATTGAAAAAATTAGCATCATGTCGCTTCATTCAAATAGATTTTGCATTGCAAACAGCACAGTGGAGATGTGAGCAATGGCGGCATATAATTGATAGTCAACTCTGTCAAATACCGTACCCTGCATGAAAAAAGTATCACTGCAAGTATAGGCCTACTTGCGAAATATTTGTTATCCATATCACAAATATAATGAAGTGCCAGGCTTAATACAGGAATTGGTGGAATTTTGCCGGGTCGTGGTATTAGCCGGTTGTCCGGGGGACAGGGGGATGTCTTGGATTTGGGGGGTTACCCGTCGTTCCAAAAAGAGGGACAATAGCTTGCAAATGCGGGATACGGCTTAGGGTAGGGGTATCAAATTCACAACAAGAAGTGCTAGTCAAGATAGTGGTATCAATTCAGTTGTGTTTGCGACTGCTTCATTCATACAAAATAGGGAATTTTAACCTAAAAAATAACCCAGATGTGAAAATTATCTTGCAGTAGCAAAGTGGATTTTTTTGGTATAAGTGGTTATTGTATTCACAAATTGAGAAAGGTCCGCTAGGGGTATAATTTCACAGGGCAAGGTCTTGGTCCCGTTAGGGGCTACATTTTCACTGTGAAAACCTCTCTTAAACCAAAGACTGAAAACTCATTCGAAAAGATTGAGTGAGGGAAAAGTCCTAAAAGTTTGATTGAAAATTCAATGGAATTTGTGAATTTTCAATTGGTTTAAGACTGATTTCTCATCTTAATTTGGACTTTCCCTCACTCAATCTTTCCATTTAAGAGAGAAACTAGATTCTTGGATTCTTGTAGCTACCATCTTATCTGAAGAATGGTAAATCATATCCCTTAAATCCCTAAATGCCATTTTTGACACTTTGAAAGTCCACGGAGCGGACCCCTGCAGTGCTGTTTAAAGGGGAAAGTTGTGTCTAGATCTAACAACACAAAATGACGCTACCTCCCTTTATTTGCGTGATCGTCAGGAGGCCTATTCATTTTCCTTAGGGGACGTAAGGAATATATATATCAATGATGTATTTTGCAGGAATAAAAAACACTGCGTATGAATAAAACATTTGACTATTGAGGTAAATGCTGCATTGAGAAAGTACTTGCTAGAGCTACGACGAAAATACCATTTTGACTGTTTTAGGTATTCATGGAGCAAAAATGACCGATATCGTGATATTTAAACTACATGTATAGGAAACTATTTGTCCATGTAGAGCTCGCAAAGTACTAAAAGTACATTAACACTGTCACTCATTATTTGAATGACCCCCTACACACAACATACACCTATAGAGGAAATTTCTATGGAGAGAGAACACTCTATATTTCTAAATAGGTTTATTCCTTTATTATTTAAGGTTTTTTAAACTATAAATTTCTCTATATACTGTCTTCAAACTATAAATTCTCTAGATAACGTCTTAAAAAAATGGCATTTCTCTTTATAAACTGTCTTTTAAAACTATAAATTTCTCTATAATGTTCTAACTTAAAACACTAGAAATTTGTCCATATAACTGGGATTTTTTAATACTATTAAAATTTCTCTATATAAGGTCTTAAAACACTATAAATTTCTTCTATATAAAGGGTCTTAAACACTTATACGGAAGAAAGAAACTTTGAAATCTTGATTTTATCTATAGAGGTATATTCTATTTAATATAAGTAAAGATATGTGAGGAACTAAAAAGTCCTCACATTTTCAAAAAGTCCTCACATTATTAGGGTACGAGTATAGATAAATGTTCTCTAATAAAATATGTCAGCACATACCTGACAGTTATATACGGGCAGTATATAGCCCAGCTTGTCATGCCGAGAGGACCCTTATAGCGAGCACTGTTAATTAAGCAACCAAAATATAGTCAGCATTTTTTGGCATATTTGGGTTCATGTACCAGTAGACGAACAAATTGATACACATTTTTATAAACTCCTCAAAAAATAAAAAAAATAAAAAATTTTAATAATTGAATTTTTTAAGGTTAATGAAAACATCTGGCATTGACACTTACCAAGTTTTTGTAGCCTTTCCATGTGTTGACCCCCCCCCTTTGTACAAATCCCCCCCCCTACCCCATAAAAATTTGGGTAAACGTTTGATATCTTGTTCTAAATTGGTTCTGTTGAAATTAGTTAGGCTTATTGCCTGTACTCATGTCTGTTTACGACGTGCTCATTCTAACACTCCAATCTTTCACTCAGATTACGATCTGTGAATATGTTTTTTTTTTTTTTACAGCGTACTTCACTACTCCGTCAGATGATTTTCCTTCTCCATGTATGAATAGCATGGTGTTGGGACTTCGCGAAATTCCATGCACAATAAATTCTTACTACACGTTTGGTAAAGTCGTGTATGCGCCAAGATATCCATATTACAATTTCTCTCCATCCTGATATACCAGGTTATTCTTCACCACTTTAAAGGACCACGATGGCATAAAAATATTAAGACATAATGAAATAGACCCTTATTGAAATCACTTCCACAAATTTTAAGCACAATTTGGGTGTTTACATTCCATAAAAAAACAGAAAAACGGTTCATCCTTCATGTAAGACTGTATGAAATTAGCCTAGCATGAAATCTTCTATAAGAGGATCAAAGGATTACAAGGATTGTACAGCTTTATTCCGTAAAAGAGTATTTAATCTAGTCTAACTCATGAATATCTTACACCAAGGACACACCAGAAAAACAGCAAGAGAGGGTGGCAGTCGGTGGCAATTCCTGCCACAGAAAATCAATGTGTTGGCATCCCTGCCAGAATTTACAGCATGTCAAGCATGTTTTGTGACACAATTCAAAAGCATTCAGACTGTGATTAAGACATTGTACTTCAGGCTTGTATTGAGATATTGATCTGACAAGTGAAAGGTAATTATAGTCCGCCGTTCTCATAGTCCGGCTACAACGGTAAAGAATAGGGCACTCAATTCAGTTGACTCTTTACGCAACATTAGTTCCACGCTTTATTCCGTTATCATCTATGGAGCCCGGACTGTGGCTCCCGCCGGACTATATCTGCTTTCACACCGGGATTACTCTCTAAATTTCTTAGATTAAAAACTGATCTAATTTGATTGCTATCAGGGACAAATCTAAAGTTTAGATTAAAATTTAAATCAAAATACATTGAATATAAATCTAATAGATTAAAACTTTTAATCAAAATTTAGATTTGTCCTCTGTTTTAATCTTAGAAATTTAGAGAGTAGCACATATACAATATTAATGGTCTGTAAGCTGATGACTGCATGCTTTTGATAAAATGCTGGCAGTAATGCCACATCCTTGGTTGAGAAGTGAAGCTTATATATTATAAAAGGAAAATAATATTAGTTCCTTTTCCCTTTTTTACAATATGTAAACTCCCAAATTATTTTTAAATTTGAGGAAGTGATTTCAGTAAGGGTCTATTAAATTATGCCTGATAGTTGTTATGACATTGTGCCCCTTTAATAGCCATATATTTAGTCCGACTAGGCCTGAAGCTAGATTGATGAGGGTGTGAATACTTTGTGATTCCGAATAGTATGGAACTTGGAAGAAGCGAAATGGGCCTAAATTAGAAAATCGTGTTTATCAACTGCTTTGATATTGGTATACATTTGCCTTTTTAATAGGGTGGAACAATCCAGATGTAAGAGAAGAATCTATGATTTTATGCGTTCATGGCCGGAAAAGTTGGATATAGTAACATCACACACACGCTACGACCCGCGCGCATACCCACACATCACACACACACACACACACACACCACACATACGACTTTAGCAAATTTTTTGGAGACGGCCACAGTTACGTTCTGTACGCAGTATTTGTGGACCAAGTTGTGGACCCACATCTAAATTCGAATCATTCTTATGGGGATCAGAAGAGCCTATTAGGCTTCCTCTTTGTTTTGTTTAGGGCTTCTTGAATTTTTCTTCAAGAATTTGCCTATAAGTCCTTTCTATGTGACTTCAATAAACACACACATTGGGATACAGACATAGTATTGGTCTCGGTCCCTGTAGTCTGGTTGTGTTTTCAACAGCTAGCACATTCACATTGTATCATTACACGTAGGCTTACTATCATAGTCCAAAATACTCATACCTCTCCAGGTTATTACCTGCCACGCAACTTAAGGTTTATGCTATATGCTGAATTTGTCTCTTTAAACACAGTTGTTCCCTTTCTCCTTCAACAGAGCGCTTCTTGTCTGGCTAAATTCCACCAATTTAGGATTTGTGTGTGGAAATTTTTGTCATTTCCACCAGAATTTTCTAGGTCTGACATCCAAAATTTAAAAAAAAAAATCTATTGGATAAGAAAAGAAAACAAATAGGTATGGCTCCATTAAATTCTGAAGCAAAATCGGATGCCACATCCCATAATCATTCTGAATAAGTTGTTTACAGATAGATCATAGTATTTATATATTGAAGACTAGCAAGATTCTCTACTAGGTATGGCTTTGTGTAAAGGCCATACAGACTAATTGGTCTTGCATGGTTAAGTAATTATTTTGTACATGCTTTAATGTAAGTACTCAGAAATACGGATCTCTTTGATCTAGACAAGACTCCTCAGTGCTTGGTTTCGAAATTTGGGACCAAAACATGATTATTGGTCCATCAACGAGGGCGCTATTAAAAAACAACAGATTGTGGGACAAGTGGTGTGTTGTGTTTTACCTACCTTAAAATACACATTATGAAAAACACACCCTAAAAATTGGGACCATGCATATCATGAAGGAAAAACAACCAAAAAAATCATGGTGAAAATTCATTTCAGAGAAAATAAGTTATGGACCGCTGTCGGTCCCACAATTCATATAGTGGTCCACAATTATGGTGTGTATTCAAAACACTGGACCCGGAAAAATTGGGTATAAGTTAGTACACCCCAACCACACACACACACACCATCGCAAGCGCGTGGTGTTATTGTATGCTGTAAAAGGGAGTTTTAAAATCTGCTTATGGTTCAGGAATTTTGTTAGGAAGAGTACACCCTTTATATTAATTTTTTTCAAAGAATTATCAAAGTTTTCAGCAATGGAGATTCTTTGTCAGTATCATTTTACTTATTGGACTTTACTGACTTTGATTAAGCATGGGGACGGGGGTGTCCCTTTGTTCTCTCATGAGTAATGCTCCTCCATTCTGGTCTGCCCTTTGCCATAGATTCGGATTTGGGGTCCAAAGGGGGGCCTGTGTCCTTGGGGATATGGTGTCCTTCCATATTGCCTGGTGGGCGACCTGGCTTCCGAAGCTTGTTGAAGTCTTGCGATAGGCTTGGTATGGTATCTGTGGTCCGGCATTCCTAACGACAGGGCTGTCCACAATCACTTCAGCCGTCTCCCTGGTGACTGCAATCCGTGATGGGCATGTGTGTTTTCAGACGCTGTCTAATTCTTCATTTCTAATTTTGTCAGAAGGTTCACTCCTAGGAGGGACCAGAGGAATCTCATCTCAAAGCTTCTAGCTTTTGGCAGTCTACCCAGGACTCTGCTCCAAAGGTGGCAATGAGGAGTATAAGAGATTGGTATTAAAAAAAAAAAAAAAAAAAAATATGTCTGACTTTGAGCGATCTGGTAATGTCATGATTGCTCCAGATGGTATTCCCGAGGATCTACCGAATGTCCCAGTGCCTGGCTTGTACGCATATTGATGTCCTTCATTGAAGGCAAATTACTCCCTTCTAACCAGGCCAATCCGGTTGATTATTTTCAACAGTTGCGATTAAAGAATGCAAGTGGAAATTGGTATTTAACTTTATTCTACACTTGGTTTGAAAAATATATGTTTTATATAATGATCTTTTGATTGTATTGGTTTTATTAGTCGGTTAGTGACCCAAGTTTTTTCAGGCGAATTACGTTTTGATGTGATGGTAGGACCTATTATTTGTATTGTATGTAGACCGTGGTTGTTAAAGAGTTCAGATTTATCTTGATGAATGGTATTGTATATTAATAACCTGCGTCCACTACCAAGGACCAGAACATTGGAGTTGAATTAAGAGATTTTAATTGGTTAGTGGTTTACAGGAAGTAGGCATGTGATTATGTGGGAGTAAGGAAAACGGGATAATGATTATGTTGAGTAAGGAAAACGGGAAAGTGAGATCGGAAGAGCGATTGTAATCATAACACCAGGAATTTATATGGATGAATATCCTTTGTCCCACCAGAAACCACACTGTAGCCGGCTGGATCCCCAGTTTTGTCAATGCTTGGAATAAAATCATAAGAGAAGGAAAGTAGTAAATAATAAATCGTTAACTTGAGAGTCATTGTCAGGCCCCATTACGTACGCGGTCCTATCTTCCTTAGAAAAGTGTTTTAAGTTTTCCACAATTGAGTTATGAAGGCAGAGTAAATAACGTAATCGGGTTTGTAAATAATACCAGAGTATGGTTTGATGGACGTTAAAGAAATTTAACATATTTATAATAGAATCACAATCGACGCAGTCAAGGGAGAGATCAGGTCTAAGGCCAAAAAAGTTGTCTCAGCTTCCCCTCGCGCCATAGCTTTTAAATTAGATTTAGCTCATATAGCTTCTATGAGGCGGCGGCGATTTTTTTTTACACTTTTGTACATTTTAAAGGGGAATGGTCCGATTAAGATATTTGAATGAATTTTTTCATCTTGATAGATCGCCTTCACTCCAAAACCCAATCTGTAAAGTTTCGCGCGATATTGCAATCTGTTTTTATGCAATGAGCTTAGAAAGGATTTTGTAAGGCCCCATAGAGTACTGTGTAAAATTAATATTGGTCACCAAAATGGAAGCACATTTTCGCCTCATAAAATTCCAAACCAAAAATTCTTTGGCTCTGAGAAAACTTTTCACAGGGTTAAATTGAGAAAAATATAGTAGCTTTCTTCTGATATCAAATGTTGACCATTCCGGTGTAAACATCTAAGGATTCTGTGGGTGGGGGGGACGAGCTATTAGCGATCGGCCATCGGACCTTTAAAAGATATTAGGCGATACTCTCAGTACTTTATGGCATAAAGAAGTGTGGAAAATTTGGGAACCATGGAACTATACAATAAAAGAGAAAAATATAAAAAAAATAAAAAAAATCTATTGTGTTTTTTCATTGAGTAAGTTTGCTTTCATGCCTTAAAAACAGTAAGAGGAGAACATTGGAGTGGCACATATTCGTATATTTTTAAAAACACACGGCGCAAATTCAAAAAAAGAATATCGCATAGGGTCATGTTTCTTAAGGTGGGACACCTTTGCGTTACAAAACCCCAATTTTTGTGATTCACCGTCTTTTCGCTTATTTACTATTGTAGTGGCAAAAAATTATAAATCTGACACCATAATACTATATATTTTTGGAAGCTTATTGGTTAAGGAATCCATTATACTACTTTCATGATGAGTATACAGGGTGTCACATAAATAGATAGGGGATATAGGAAAAATATCAGATTTTGTTCACACATTATATTTATTGATTTTCTCCTGTGCAGTAAAGATCTTAAAACAAAGGGCATTATTTTACAGGGTTACACACAGTTTCGAGAAGAATTATTATATTATATTATGTTTTGATGAGCTCGATGCTAATACAGGGTGCACAAAATAAGTATACAAAATTTTAAAAATGTAAGCCATGTAATCATATTAATATTTATTTTGACCACATGTGATGAAAACGTAGTACTCTATTGCTTGGGACAACTCATTTAAGTCTGGGATGCCATAAAATGTTATAAAAAGGCATAGGTGTAGTGTGTGAAACATAATACAGGTCAAGGTCTACCAATGCAGAGCTTTTAAAATTTCAAATGTGTATAGTTGGATTTTCTGAATAAGCCCCCTAATTAATTATATGTCAACTTCAAATGTTACACCTTGATTTACTTAATAAAGTTTTGATACATACAGGGTTTAAATATAGTCATGTCAACATGTGCAGCAACATTCACAGAACAGTGAAGTCGGATGCCCATTCGTGATTTTTGCTCTAACTTAGAATGTTACATATGTTTTTTTCTCAACAGAGTCTAATGCTTTCGGACCATCTAGTTGAACAATCAAACTGTACAGGTCATGCAGCTTGAGATTTTGAGATATGTATAGCGGAAAAACAAAATGGCGCCAAAGTACCATTTTAAATGAAAAATTATCAACTTTTTAATGATCTATGGCTACAAATATTGTGTGTATCCAGATCTATACAAAAAAAGCAGTTGATAGAGACTGGAGGTTAAATTAATATTTTCGTGTATTTCCATTCAAATGTTTATTCACGATGCATTCTTACTCATAAAATGCAACAAAACAAGGGGACATGTTAAAACCGTTTTACAAGGGGGGGAACAGTGAAAGGTGCTCAAACGTATGGGGAGATTCAATTCGATGGCAGGCAGTATTGGCAAGATAATAATAGTAATATATAAAATTTCTTGAGATGCGTCAGAAAGGCATCAGGTCAATTATCTTTGCTCCAATAAACTCCTCACACAGCAGTATTGTGAGGTGAGGTGTATCCGGACCACATCGTTTAGCGGGGAAAAACCCGGATTTAAAAACTTTGGGTTAACAACGGCAGAGGCCTCTATGGCTAAAAAAACACAGCAAGTAAAGTCTTGATCGGTAAAGTCTTGAGATCAGGTGACAGGCCACCTTCAGCATCACAACATGTGTATGGACAAACCAAAGCAAAACCTTACAGATGCTAAGAACAAAATGTATGGACACTAGCAACTGAAAGGCAGGAGCCAGGAGCAACAAGTCCTGATTGATCATGGCTAGATAGTCTTTAACTTTTGTATAGTTTGGCGTTATGTTGACTATTTTAGTAATGGCGGAGTTGCGTTTAAGAAAAAAAGCTCTTTTAACAAAAGCAAAACTCAAGGTGACTTTTACCAAAATGTTACACACAAGATATACACAAAGAATTTGGACACTCACCAAGGTCAGCATCTTACAGACTTTGACTACGCATATGTGATAGCTCTTCAACCGATCTGCTATGTCAGTGCACAAGATCTACCAACACCACTTGAGAATGCTGCATCCAAATGCCTACATGTGAATTGCCAAGAAGAAAGGATGACCATCAAAAGGAAGATTAATCATCAACAATCGCTACACTAAGACAGTACCCAACTAAAGGAGGTGAGATACTTCAAGTACCTTAGGGTTCTATGTTGCAAGGACAAATACTTCCTTGTCACGCAAAAGACAAGCTTGACTGGCCTGCAATTAAACTACACATTACGGTAATCTGGTGTCTTAATGCAACAAGCCTGAAGTTCGTTAGAGATGGTAGAGAGTCTCCTGTTATATGGATTGAGATTGGACATGAAGAAAAGAAGCTACAGGATAAATGGATGGCACCTACACTAGGTTCTTTAAGTGTAAACATATCCTGGTGTGATCACTTGACCAAAGACAGATTAATTTATGGAGTATCCCTCCAATTTCACTGCTGTGCCCAATGCCGAGCAAGATTTGCCGGTCACTGTATTGTGCGATGCTAAAGTAGTGCCCACAGTTGGAAGTCACCAGCCCAAACGGGGCCACCGCCCCTTACCTACGATGATGTGATTGCTCGACAACATCTAGCAGGATCCATCAGAAATCTCCAACTTAATATTGGACCGGGACAATTTAGGCGCCTACATGGTGAACCACGCATGCGGCTGCGGCCGATATATAGAGTTACTGACACCCACAACGCTATCTTATTTAATATCTTACCTTTACATCAGCTTGTGGTACACATGATTTTACATCCACAATCTGAAGTTTTAGGAAGAATTAAAAAGCTCCACATGCCAGTAACTACGTCCAATCTTCGATGTTTTCAACAATATCAAAGATATCCAGAATAGAGCTAAGCACATAATTGGATTGCCAGAGGTGGAGTATCAATGTGTTACTCAATGTTTTATCAATGTGTTTACCCCATGAAACACCGAAGAGCAGTTGGAGCAACACTCTCGTTCCAACGATGTTCTATCAAGGGGCCTTAACTACTTGCAACTGATGCTAAACTCGAGGATTCCGAGTATATAGACCCTATCTCTGGCGGTCTGTACCGATCTCATGACCTCGCAGTCTGAGACCCAAAGATTGCCAGACACAGAGATCATATATTCTCCAACTGCCCTTCATGAGCACATTCCTACTATATGATCAAATTTCAAAAAAAATAAAGGTCTTTGGGTGATATTGGTCAAATCTTGCCCCCCACCCCCAAAAAAAAAATGGGGTCTTTGGGTGAAAAGTTTAAAAAATTGAGGTCTATGGTGAAACAATGTGAAAGTATGGGGTGTCTACCTTACATAAGCGTCACCTCAAAGTGGGGGTGACCCCAGGTCTAATTCACTGATAATTTATACACATGACATGCTATTGTTTTCAAAAGTACATAAAATATGATAGGAATTGTATTTCTTGTTCTAATCCCGTACGTTACGAGAGAAAAATGACTAGTAACCTTCTGTTCTTTGCGGTATGAAGGCAGCAGCTAAACTATGTTGAAGTTGGTGGAGCCAGTTCACTGTTGATTGGTGGGGTTTGAGAAGTATATATCCACAGGTGGACCATAGATAGAAAATGTGATCCGCAGTCTGGTGGAGAGCCACATTGGCAGGCTAGCGATGGTCGCAGCCCCCACGGTTGCAATATCCGCTTGTTGAAACGACGATCCTGTGCGAATCCTGTTCAAGGGTGACCCGTCTTAGTGGGAAGAGTGCTAAAAGGTTTGTCATAGGTGTGATAGTGTATTGGTCTGGAGTATCTAGCCAGGCAGGTTCCATGTTGTAGATGTTGTATGGGGAGCTGAAGAGTTGCAGCATGGTGACAGAAGGGTCGATGAGAGCACAGTATCTGTCTGCCGAGTTGTGTGATTCTTTGACAGGTTTGCAACAGGTGCTTGTGTCACAGAGCGTCCATTTAAAGTTTATGTGTGAGGTTCTCTCCGAACCATGCAGGTGCATGCCTGAGAGACGGGTAGAAATCAGACGGAGTGGGACGAAGGAGCAGTAATGGTTCTCAGGTTTTGTTGGGTAAGTATCCAGTTTCTTTGTGTGAAAGCTATTACACCACGGCTAGGGGGCATGTTCAGCATCACTGTAGACAGAGCCAGGGCGGTTGTGCGTAGAGTGAATGGGCTAGCATGTGCTCAGAAGTTATTCCTTGAAGATACCTTTGCACATAAGACTTTCGATGTGTCGTAAGTAAGTGCCCGATCAGGTGCACTTCCAGATAAGTTAGTGTAGGATTGTTTGGCAGGGCGTCCATTTGAAGCTGCCGATGAGCCTTTGGTGTGTGAGTGGAAGGGCAAAGTCGCGGTGGGTCTGTGGCTTTCACTCAGCTCTGAGTCAGGTCTTGTGGATGTGCAAGTAGGGCCCATTTATCTGAGCTCTGCAGTAAGTGTACTTTCTACTTAAGTCCAGCTTCTGTCCAATTGAAGAAGATCAAGATCGTCGGCGTAGCTTTATTGTCTGAGGTAGATAGCTTGAGATACAAAATGAACAGCATGGGAGCCAGTACTGTCCTTGTGGGCTTCCGTTCTCAGACGAAGCAGACGGCTACTCTGCCCATCGCTGGTCTAGAACCAAAATCCGGTTTGCAACATGTGGCATATGAATGGGACAAGGTGGTCCTGAGAAGCTTGTATGAGTGTCAAGCCAATAGTAACTGATGATCACCGGCAAAAAAGGGATGGTAGCGTTTTGTGTTGTGAGATATAGGAACACGTTCATTTAAATGCCAGGACAGGGGCCGCTCCCCCGTGATTTTGAAAAGTGGCAAAAATGGCATTTTATAGGGCTTTAAAGGAGAGCATGTATCAAGGATAACTTTCACCAAAATATTAACCCTATAAAACATAGTGAACACATATGGAGTGGTTTCATGGGAAAAACGGAATTATAAAACCATAAAACGAATTAAACGCATTTTGTCTGACCATGCGCTATTTGCAATTCGCGTACGGTAGAGTGATATGATTGTGGTATGCGATACGGAACGGCCACAGTATAGCGCATACAAAACTTCACGATCTGCTTCAAATGTGTCATTCTATGGCATGTATGACCGAAACGTGCCGGTCGTATAGCAGAACACGTTATACACTAGCGCGATTTAAATAACACATGTCAGACTAGATGGTTTTATTCATTGTTCGGGTTATATAATCCCTTTTTTCTATGAAACCACTCGATATATTGTGGTCACTTAATTATTTGATAGTTGATATTGTATACATATATTCGTGTACGGGTTCTCCTTTTAAGGAATATAAGCTAACAAAAAATAAATGAATGACAAGCAAATTATCATTTTTTTAGGGAATTTACTGACATTTTGACGGGAATGTTTTTTTTTTTATATCAAACCAGGGTCAAAAAGGTTGAAAAGCTCAGGGATATCTATAAATCACTAAACATGTTGGCATAGGTTTCTGACAATTAGATCGAAAAAGGGTAGAATTGATGGTTTAAAGCGGCACTGCATGGCACATTTTCACAAAATTGATAGTCTAGGCCATTGGAAGAACAGAGAGAAACAGAGATCTATTACACATAAAAATAACATACCCCAAACAGATAGGGAAGTGATCATGAGGATAACGATATCCCAAGTAATCAGATATTTGTAGCATAACTTTTAAGTGCCATACTTTAATCAACAAATGTGTATATATACACACATGAATATTTTGACTCGTATCACTGATATTAAAACCACAAAGGTTATATAGCCCGGTCAAACAGTTGTGTGCATAGTGTGTGAAATGCATACGGTGTTGGTTGTTCTTGGTTAACGCCTTTCGTCGTATGCGAAGTTCGCGTAGCCGGCGACCGCGCTTAAATACAATCGTTCGTTTACCCATAAGGAAGCTTGATTTGGTCTTAATCTTTCGGGTGAGGGCTTTGGATATAAATAAAGCTTACGGCTTTACAACCATGCAACAATATCGATTTTTGATCAAATATCTTGAGGCGCACTATTTTTCAAATGGCCAGTGTCATCTTTAAGTAATTTTACAGCGAAAAACAGTCGGTTGTCATGACAATGATATGAACAGTGCCAAATTGTACTTAGTGACTAGATTGATTTCACCAAATGATTTTGTATAAAACAAACGGAGGGAGGGGTCATCATTAAAGGACTTATACAAAAAGAAGGAAAAAAAAACTGGGTCAGGGAAAAGGGTCTCATGAAAGGACTCATACCAAAAATGAAACCTTGGTCAAGAAGAAATACACGCATGAAAGAAACCACCATATCAAAGAAACACCACATCAAAATGAAACCCTGGTCAGGGAATGATTTTAATTCGGACTCACGGAACCATGGAGAACGCATTATACCGAGAAAAAAAACAAAATTACCCAGGTAATATACACTAAGTTTGCTTCTATTTGGCCAGCCTTGATATTATTTTGGTCTGATATCGTGACATTTAACAGCATTTGTTGTATGAGAAAGAATTAATCTTTTTATAAGTAGGGCATAATTTGCCAAATTTGAAAACTCAATTATTTGTTCAGCCATCATGAAAAAGAAATCGGTTAAATTAAAATGTGATGCTTGGTGCCTTGGCAGCCATGTTTATGGTCGCCGCCATCTTGAAATATATTCTGTGAATAAAATATAACTCATACACATGGGCCTTGACACCCGTTCGGTTTCATCTATAACATGTGTTAACATTTGGTCGGCTTTTACACGGCACAACCAACCTGGTGTGGTTATATTTCGTAAAAATGCGGTATTTTGGCGTCCATTTTGTTTTTTTTGGGTCACATTTAAATTAACATCTTTAACATAGCTGGTGTCTTTTATGATCCCCTTAAGCATAAATATGTTTTCCTCTGCTTTACAAGAAAACAACAACCTTTTTTGGCAATATTAATTTCGCTTACATATGTCATTTTGGCGGCCATTTGTTTTTGGGTCACAATCTTGATAGTACATTCTTTAAACATAGCTTGTGTCTTTGATCCCATAATATCATAAGATAATGTTTTCCTCTGCTTTACAAGAAAAAAAATAACAAAACCTTTGGCAATATTTCGCTTAACTAGTCATTTTGGCGGCCATTGGTTTTTTACGGAATATCTAACATTGCTCCAAGGCTCATGGGAGGGTCAGCAGTTGATTTTCCTCTAATGGGTGGTCTAACGAATCCAAATCCACAAAAAAACTAACTATAGTAATATTTTCTAAGTAAAACTGGCCGGCATCGGACTATGAGGATACTCGTGAGGATAAAGTACTTAAACCGGTACAACTATAAAGAGTATTTATGACATTACCCCAGACAGAGAATGAGGCAACACACAAAAACTTAGGTGCCGCACAGTTGCAATCAGATAGGATTTATTAAGGTTCAACATCAGTAATCAAAGGTATCAGCACTATCAGTTATATCATCATATATAAGCAAGATTGCAAACTAAACAAAGCAAAAGGATGATAGGGCACATTTAATACCCTGCTATAAATTTTCCAGCTGTTAAAACATTTACCGGAAGCGTGACAATTCCTTACGGCGGAATTGTAACAGGAAAGTTATTCACAATCAAATAATAATTACACACTTTACACTAGGGTATAGACGACCCACCCTAGAGGGAGCTTCCCGGGCGGAAACCTTGGAACCAGTCTAAGATAATGGCTGAACCTTATATCACACATACAAACAAGGTGTAGAGTGCATTGTGCATACAAATATAACTAAAATAGGCTGCTGCCCGAGGCGACTAATTGAACCGGGAGGTCTTAAGAGGCGAATATAACCTGAAGTCACAGACTGAAATAAGGATAATGTGAAGTTAGTAAATACATGGGCATATAATAAGTCAAACCGCCAGCCTTATTACAATTTAAATTAATTTAAAAAAAACGTTTTTTGTGAAATAATGAAAAAACTACATTGGAAGGGCTGACATAACTCTGCACAAGAGAATGCGCAATACAGGAAATATAGGAAATCTGTTAAAAAATTTAGATGTGATTCAGCCCTCTAAAAGGGGGTGGGCTGATGGTGGGAAAGAAAAATAACGCCCTATTGATGTACGGCCAACAGTGTAATGGCGGAATCGCCAAAATGGGCCAGCCCCGAAGCCACACTCGGTTGAAAACGACGAACCTCATTGGCCCAAAAACCAGACCGGAAAAACCCAACACACTACCTAGCGATGGACATGAAGGTTAAGGAAATACAACCATTTTTCTTGCCGGGGGCGGTAACCAGTTGTCTGCGAGAAACTTCATGAAACTTTATTTTCAGCTTCTTTGACTTGCTCATTACATGAATATCGCGTTGCCCGCGCTTCGCGCGGGCAATCGCTA
>JAMKCH010002507.1:0-105811 GCA_023653785.1 Ophioderma brevispina
ATGTAGAAGAGATGTTCAAAACAACCAAGAAACTAATAAACAATGTTATTGTATTTTTTGAACAAATTTAATGGTATAGGTGCACCTAAAAGGAGACAAACATTAGCTTGAAGTTAAAATAAAATTCTGCAGGACATTTATTTCTTAGGAGACCAATATAGATAAGATTTGGGCATTCTTTTTGCTTGTGTAGCATTCATTCATTATGACAGTTTTCCCTACCTTTGTTTAGGTGTGTTTGGTTTATGTTGGAGCCCCTTGTCAATAGGAATGAGAACTGCAGCTTCATAAGAAAGCTAGTGGAAAACCATCAAGAGGACCAAAGACGCTCAGACCGGAGATGACAAATCCTCACACAAGGTATGTGAACTGCCCAAGTGTAAGGTGTACGTAGTCGGGCCTGGGAAAAAAATAGGGAATTTAGGAAGCTCATTTCTTAGAAATGTGTCTTATCTTGCATGAAATCAGCAGGCAACAAAAGTGTTGAAATGTTTTAGTGATATTGTAATAAATGCTTTTAGATACCATTTTTATAAGGTGTTTTGAACCAATCCCATAATGCATTGCAATGTGCCTATACTAGTAGTTATATACTAGAAAGGCACTTGGGGTAGTCAAGCATCAATATTATTCTCAAGTATAGAGTGTGTGACATAGCGCTAAGGGGAACGGGTTGACGCAGTGTATCTTCCCTCCTTTCACCAATGAGGTAGCGGGTTCAATCCCCAGTGGGGGCTCGTTCCCGGCGGCTTTATGTGAATTTGGTTTCTCGATCCATACTCGTTCCTGCAGGTTTTCGCTGGGTGCTCCAGTTTCCTCCTCCTAAAATCAAGCTTCTAGGTATGTCTTTTCTGGTATTGTAGTTTCTCTGCTGTGCTGAGCACCTCTCATAGCTGCCATACAGTGTCTTGAGCATGTTTACGCGTTAAAAATATTAAAATTATTATTTTAATACTATCAACCTTTTACTTTAACCATTTTGTAATTATTACATTTTACAGAGGTTGTATGCAGTGTGTGACATAGTGCTAGGTCTTCTTTTCACAAAACACCCACATACACGCTCAAGGAGCACCCAGGTGATGTCTTGCTGCCCATCAAGCTCTTTGTCAAACCCAAGAAGGCCATTAACTCTCACATGGACAGTTTCCTGCCTAAGAAGCTGCAGGAAGAGTTCTCCAAGGTTCCTGGTGAAGAGGTAAGTGTGGCCAAGGTAACGTCCCACTTTGTCCACTCCCAATTTTGAATCTTTTCAGGTCTTCTTCGAAAAGTTGAAGTCCAATTTAAACCAGACTTGAGGTTATGGTGAAATAGGGGTTCCTTCATATGTGGATGATGTTGAAGGTCATGGACCAATATCAAAGGTCATCGGAGGTCATGTTCCAGACTGCCATCTTGCCAGGGGGATGACACAAGTTTACTTGCTGTATTTGTGCAAACATTGTTTTAAACAAAATATGTAAAATGTTCAGAATCAACAAATTTGTTATGATAATTGGTCATATAAATAAAATGATGAACAATTAGAAACAATCAGAAATAAATGAGACAATTTTATTAAGAGACAACTTTGCATAGGGTCAAACAAATAAAATTTGATTTCTTCCCCCAAGTGTAGTTATTCACAATTGTTATTTTTTGTCAGAAAAAGAACCCAACTGATAAACTTCTAGAAACACCACCGCCCAAAGGCAAAGGAGCGAAACAAGCAGCAGCCAACAAGAAGCAAAACACATCAGCGACACAGGAAGCATCCACTACCAATGACAAACCATCACCGACGCCGTCACCAACACCATCACCAACACCAGCAGCCAAAGGTGCCAAAAAACAAAGCACCGCACCGGCACCAACAACCAAAGGTGCCAAGAAGAACCAGAAGTTGGAGAAGAGTGATGAGAACACACCAAAACCTAGTCCAAAGAAAGGGACTAGAAGTACAGCAGTTGCTTCCACATCAGCTAAAGCTGAAACCAGCAATACTAGTGTCACGCAAAATAACAAGTAAGGTTTTTTGTTTCATGGAATATTTAGAAATTAACATTAAAGGTCCATGGTCCGATCGCTAGTAGCCTTGTCCCCAGGGACCCCAGATTTTACTGGAAGTGGTCAACATTTTGGTATCAGAGGAAAGCTACTATTTTTCTTATTTACCCTGTGAAATTTTAGGGCTAAAGGATGTTTGGTTTGGATGGTATGAGCGAAAATATGCTCAATTTTGGTCGACCAATATTAATTTTACAGAGTACTCTATGGGGATTACAAAAACACGTTTTCAGCTCTCACACCAAAACAGGTTGAAATATTGGCGTGAAACTTTACAGATGGGGTTTTGGGGTGAAGGCTATTCTATCAAGATGGCCATCCACCTTTAAAAATTGAATTCTTTTATTTGATCAAGTTTTATGCTTGGGCTGGCCTTTTCCTGACTTTGTGGAAGTCATGGGGGGGGGGGGGTTAGCTGGGGAAATTTGAGTACTAGTTAAATTGCAATCAAATTAAAGCTTGAATTACTAAACTTAGAAGGGGTCCCACTAGGGTGCATCAAACGCCCCTCATGCTGAGCAGATTTTTTCTACCTAATTTTAAATGTTCCATTAGACTAGAAAACATTCTCTGTCAAGTTTAAATCAAATCCAAAAAGGTTTAGGGTGGCCACACTGAGCCTAAAGTTTTGTACTTGAAGTCAATGGGAGTTTTTGTATATTTTGGACAAAACACAGAAAAATGATGATCTTCATTCTTAATTTTGTCAGAAATTCACAGAGAGGTACCTTTATAGGATAAGGCAAATAGTTTTCCAAGAAATTCCAACCAAAGTCGTCCTCAATGGCAGAAAAGATTATTTTTTTACTAAATTTCAGTGGAGGGAAGGCAAAACACAGAATAACCACAACATAACACAGAGCTTGAGGGTTTTATAGAATGAAGAGCAGTGTATTGTGTTGACAAGTTCAAGCTTATCTAACCTGTTATATAACATTTCAATTATTACTGCAAACGAGATGTTCTGTTTTTGAGCCAATAAACCTGTGTTGTCAGCACGGTCAGCTATAAGTCCACTCTATCTATGAAAAATAATAGGTACACCTGGAAAAAAATGCTACAGAAGGTTTTATTGCGGTAACTTAGCGCTAAAAGACCTCCCAAACAAACATATCAAAAGGTAGAAAGAGGGAAGCCTGGCAAGACATGGCTAATTTGCATTTTATGTGAAGTATTACGCCCATATTTCGACAAAGGTATATAGCTCATAAATGCTTGTTTATGAGAGATTTTCCATTTTATGTTAGTATTTGAATATGTTTGCATGGCATGCTGCAAGGTGTGTAGCACCCTGATATGTTAAAAGTGGCAAGTGATAGTCATATTCAAGATGGGCCGCCACTTTTCCCTCCAAAAAATTAATTTTTGTATTTTGCATAGCTATTTGTCAGACTGCAATCGGGATGGGAAATCTTTATTTAGCAAATTATTATCAGAGACTATTTATTCAAAACACATTGCGGTCAAATAATGGCGGGGGGCAATCCCTATACGATCAAAGAAAGTGATGAGGTATATGTGCCTCGGCTATGGTAAAGACAGTTGCCTTTCCCGGGTCTTCAGATAAAATGTACCAAAAATTTGGTATATTGGTACACAAGCTGAATAAAAATGGGTATCAGTATGAAACTTAAGAAGGGGCCAATGTGTTAAAACCTGAAGTTTAAAATAGGAAGTGCCGCTTTTCCAGGGTTCAAATGCCATGAAGTATAAAAATTGCGGTCACGAAGATTATGAAAATTGATGTCATGAAATTATAAAATTGTTAAAAATGTTGCAAGATGGCTGCAGAAAATTTTGAATTGGGTGTTCAAATCTTTTAAAAAATGGATAAATAATGTATGGCAAACTTGTGATAAAAGGTGGATAGCAGGAAGAGAAAATGAGGGTCATTGAAACATTTAAACAGGGGTCTTTGGTAATCGCTGGTAATAGGAAAGGACAGCAGCCTAAAAGGTTGTTAAGCATTCTAGACGTCACCAAAGTCAGCATCTCATGACCTTGACTACGCAGCTCAAAGGGATGTGAAATGTGCTGCACAGATTACTACAAGGATCATTTGAGAATGCTGCAGATAAAAGTCAGCCTACATCTAAAATGCCAAAGACGAATGATACGTGACCGTCAAGAGGACGAGAATCTTTAACCTATCTGCACGACACACGGTAACCAACTCAAAAAGGTTAGGACCTCAAGTACCTCGGTTCCTAGCTATGTTGGACAGCAAAGAAAGACAAGGAGATGTTAAAAAAAAAGGGCATTGGCCTGATCGCTAAGAGCATCGTCCCTATAACAGTAGCCATGAGCATCTACCATTAGGTTTAATTTATAGATCGTAAACAAAGCCCTAAAGACCAGCACCACAAATAATGACCAAGACAAGACTCTAGTTGCTTTTCATACTGAAGTATTCTTTGTTGAATTTCATGAACTCTGCCATAAACTCCACTACTCCACTACTCCGTAAAACTGTAAAAAACACACACAAAAAAAAGTAGTTTTGAGTTACCATGAACCTCAGCTGTTAGTCCATTTCTCCACCTCCGTGCAGTGACGTCACAACCTTAACGCAGCTTTTACGCACATGCCAAGACATGCTGTCCCTGTGCGCGCGACAACAAACGCCTTCGCTTTTAAGCCAGCGTGCACGGCGAACTGGTGCGACCGTCAAATCTCGCGCTGACGTCACCGCACAGAGGAAGGCAAATGAAGTACACGTGTAAATACATATTTTCAGGAACATGCATATAGCTTTACCACACTCTCACAAAAATGCTGACCATGCATCCTAATGGACAAATGTTTCATGTTTGTGCTACAAATACCGAGTTCCCATATGCACAGGGAATAATGTTGTACTTTTACTAGAGCTATGCCAGGTGTCATAATTTAAGGATTTGTCCCTTAAAAATAATATAAACTAACTGAGTCATATCGCAAGGATTTTAGTATTCATTTAAATGATACCAGTGGGTGCGGACTATAGGGTTAAATCCTGTCATGCACGTGTTTGTAGTAAATGCTTTCACATCACCAAAACCGGGATCACAACATCACTAAAAGCCTATGATCAGCAGACATAATTCACACTTGTTTGTCTATTTAGATTCTATTAAACAAAAAATGTTCTTATCTGAAATGTACCACCATGAGTCCTTTAAACGCATTAAATTGCCGGTCTCTCACGCAATGGCACGCCATCGTTTTAAGTTCATGTAGGCTGACCATCGCAAATACCAAGATGGGATGACTGACGCCAAAATCCTTTTCTAAGGAGCACCGAAAGTCGGATTATGTCCACCGCAACAGTCCCGATACTCCAAGATTTTACCAGAAGTGCTCAACAATTTGGTATTTGAAGAAAGAAGTATTTTCTCATTACCCTGTGAAATCTTAGGGCTAAAGGATATTTTGGTTTGGAGTTATGAGCAGAGATGCCAACTCTCCAGTTTTCCGCGGGAGACTCCGTTTTTTTGTTGTGTTATCCCGTCTCCCGGTTTTGCTAGCCAAATCTCCGATTATTCCGTATATTTAAGGAAAGAAAATAAATTAAATACAGAACAATAAAAAGTTAAGGAAAGAGAGCAATGTCTTTTCAGATGTGAGTAAAGAACATTAGATTGAAAGATTTTCAATTTAAAAGTTGTTAAACTGGTTTGACACTTTTTCTCCCGACTTTAGGAAGGTTCACACATTAAGATTTTGATTTAACCATTAACTGCTGTATGCTAAATGTCTTCTGATGGTATTTAGTTAATACTTAACTGCAACTATTGTTGATAGTGGTTTTGTTGAAGTTTTGTTGATGAGGTCACCAAAGCTCACTGGCCAAGTCAAAGGTCATGTGAGGTCAAGTTGTAAAATAGGGCAAAAATGTATAAAACTTGACCTCATAGAAAAAGTTGAAGTGCCATTGGAACCAAACTTGAATCATTAGTTGGCAACAGGGATCCCTCATTTGTGATGAGGTCAAAGGTCACATACCAAGGTCAAATCACATTACCAATGGTCAAAGGCCAGTGAGTCAAGTTGTAAATGGGTTGAAAATGTAAAAATTGCCGTCATTTGAAAAGTTGTGAAAATTAAAATATACAAAGTGAACAGGGAAATCTCTCATTGTTGATGAGGTTGAGGTCACATATCAAGGTCAAAGGTCAGGTTAGGCCTATCATTCACTAACCGCGAACGGCAGGCGACACAAGCGGTACGAGGAAGGCTCCGATGAATTTTTTTTTAAACCCAATGTTGGAATCTAGTACGAGGGAAAATTACCACATTGGTCGGACCGATATTAATTTTACACATATTGCTAAGAAATCATGTTGTTAGCTCTCACATGAAAACAGGGTTGAAATATCAGCGCAAAACTTACAGATGGGGGTTTTAAGGGGTGAGACCCATTCTATCAAGATGAAACTTTATTACTTAAATCGGGTCGTCCCTTTTAATAGATTGTATAATAACCAAAAAGATAGGTAAAAATGGACCCATAGGTTTTATGCAAATAGCATGTCTTGCCATGCTTCCTTTTGCTACCTTTTTGAAATGTTGTTCGGGAGGGTTAATACAACAAGTTACAGCCAGAAAACCTTCTGTAGCACTTGTGTTCCCAGTCATACCGTAGATTGAGTGGACTACATTGTCATTTGAATTGTTTGCCATGTACCCAATTGAATTGATGCTGCCATCTGCCCTTACCTTATTACTGACATTTGTTTGTCATTGAAAAGGATTAAGGAGGCTGCTGTTGGTTTAGAAAAACACCCCTGAAACCATTGACACCATATGCATTATGAAAAAAGCTGGTTACCAGGATTTGAGACAACAATTACACTGTCCTCAAACAGTTAGTCACTAAGTATGTAGGTATTGTTTTGGCATTCTGTGTTTTGACGTCCTTCCACTGAAATGAATTTAGGTAAAAAATAATGGCTTTTATGCCATCGAGGATGACTTTGGCTGGAATTTCGTTTTTGTTTGAAAATTAGTTGCCTTATCTTATAGGTACCTTTCGCTGAATTTCTGACAAAATCAAGAATGAGATCATCATTTTTTGTTATTTTGTCAAAAAGATACAAAACTCCCATTTGACTCTGGGGCAAAACTTTAAGCTCACGGTGGCCACCCTAAAACTTTTTGGATTTGATTAAATGACAGAGAATGGTTCAGTCTAAGGGAACATTTTAAGATTAGGTAGAAAAAAAAAATTGCTCAGCATTGAGGGGCGTTTGATGCACCTAGGTCCTCACCCAATGACAACATATATTTTTCTCCGTTTTTGTAGGAAGGGCCACGACTCCCCACATACTTACCCGATTGAGCAAGCTGCCAGAAAAAAAATATGGCTACCTGTCGTTTACAAATTTATTTATTTATGTGTATCTCATTGAAATTAGGATGGTGGATGACACTTATTATGGTACTCTCTGTTCGGCGGGATTCCCCTCCGTCAATCATAGATTTTAAAACTGACAGTAGAGATTTCCCTCAGTCAACCCATAGATGATAAAACTCGACATTAACTTTCTAATTATCTATAATGCAAAAATATCATTGCTTCTGTAGGAACGTCCCAGCAAGAAACTAGAAGAAGAGGAGCCGGCAGAGAAAGAAGATCCCAAACAACAGCAAAGACAGCAGTCAAGTCGTCAATTACATCGAGAGCAGCACTCCCAAGTCACCCGTCGGAAAGCGGAAAATGAAGACATCAAAGAAACAGTCAAGTGTGTCAAATTCTTCTTCAAAAGATTTAAAGGTCGAGGAATCCCATGTTAAAAGACGGAAATTGAATAACAATAAGCAGAAACGTCAGCGGTCTTCTCAGGCATCGGAGAGTGACAGCCAATCATCCCTGTTCAGAAGGGTCGTAAAAGCCAGCAGACTAGCAGAAAAATTCTTGAAAGAAGCAAAGCAGCAGAGTCACCCGGTTCTCCTTCCACTACTCGGGCGAGCCCGGCAAAAGCGCTCGCAAAAGAGGACCCGACGAGGTGAGGAGTCACCAGCAAACCAGCTAAAAAAAGCCAGACACCAACTGAAGGAGAGTCAAAAAAGAACTGAGCAAAACGATGGGGGGTTTGCAGGGAGGTAAAGCAGTTCAAAGAAAAAAGTAACGTTAAGTCACCAGCAAAAGCGAAAGTAACAAGTTCACCAGCTAAAACAAGTACTAGTGAATCCTCCTCACGCCAATCTTCAGGAAGCCAGTCCAGCCAGGTCAAGAGGAGGAAAATACTCAATGGCCTTTCAAACATTATAAAAAGGTTAGTCGGTTAAAGATATTTCGGGTGTAACTCCTTGCACCAGCATACACCAAATGGTAAATCAGTAGGAATGTAAATGTGTTAGACGGTTATACTGTAACAGGAACGCAAGGTAAGAAAGTAAGGAAAATGCATTTTATTAGACATGTACATGTATGGCTAAGAAATAGCAAGCTTAAATTTCCGATTCTGAAAAGGAAAATGTGAAATACTTAGTCTAGACTCACAGACAAGTTTTTCCTGATAGACGCCAACATGTTTTGTCGCAATCATTAGCTATTCAGTTATGTGAGAGCACTGGTTCTGCGGGAAGTCAGACAGTTGGACGGATGGTACTGGTGATGTCAATTATTTTTTCGTGGCTGGTAACCGTTGCCGAGGTACACTTTAATATAAAACGACCATGTAATGCAAGAGAAATTCATGGAATAATACATGCTTACTAATGTTTATAAGCATAAACTAATTAATTAATTAAAAACTGTGAATTTACTACTTGCTTGAGAAATACAAACAATTCAGTGCAGCTTGCCACTGAAATTTGGGCTTGTAAAAAGGTGATACTCTTTTTTTTTTTATTCAACTTACAGGATTTGAATTTTGAAAGAGGGGAGGACCCACCTTTGTTGGGTTTTTTAATTGTGGCGGCACCCCAAAAATGGGGTTGTCACAGATTATGGTTTCGTGGTCCAGTTTTTGTCATAGTTTGCCAAAAACTCCAACAAAATGTAATGTTTGGGCTCATTTATAAAATTTTATTAGTCTCTATTATTGGTGATACACTCCAAAAAACATTAACCAATTAGGACACACAATTCATTAACTTAATGTTAGTCAGGGGTGGAGGTGGATGCGGTTGCGGTGTGTACATTTTCAATAGGAACACTTTCAGATTAACATAAATTTTGATATTTTGCATAAAATGGTTTTTAAAAATCCATATTCTTAAGGTTTCAGGGACCATTTGCCCAATTCAACGATTAATGTATTCACTAAATTGAGAAATGGAACATAGGTCAATGCCTTTGACTCCTATACATTTCATACATTACACTCTCTAACTTGATGATGATAATGGTGACAATGGTCAAATATAAAAAAGAACTGGCCTTGAAATTTTCAGCAAAAGTTCTGTCAAGGTATGGTCATCCTGTACCTAGGAAACATAAATAAATATACACGGATGGTGGACTTTGACATGAATAGCGCCCTCACCTGAAATTGTTAAAACAAAAACGGGTCATTTTCATGAAACGGAAGAGGGAAAATGTTCGTAAACCGCTAGAAGTGGACCTTTGACCGCAAAAACATTATACCCCAACAGTAAAATCAACATTGGGGTAAATAATAAAATATTTGACACAAAATGGTTTTTTATCCCCCGAATAGAACAAATTTTTGAACACCCTGTAAAATGAATTTGGCTCTAGATCATTCAGGAAAAAAATATATTGCTTGAAAGGTCTTGCTTTTCCCCATACCAAAAAATACACTTTCCATTTTACTTCAATATCCGAAAAGAATATAAGAAAAACAAAAATAGAGTTTAAAATACTTGGTCGTTGTTTCACCCTGTAATTTAGTGAACCCTGTATAATCCTTCCAATCCTGCCGTAGTAAATGCCCACCTTATAAAGCTTTCAGAAAAAGATATGCTTTCTTGCTTCTGATAAAGATATTTTAAGTACAGTGTTATATTTATAGGATAGTTGATTTTGTGGCAAAAATTGGGAGATGTGACACAACAGAGTCCGCACCTCAAAAAACTATGACCTTCTAAAAATGGGGGGACTTGTTGCAGATGAGAGGGTCCCACCAATTTTTGCCTGATAGAGGGCATTCCCACCAGTTGACAGTTTTGATATCAGTTTAGTCTTAATTTTATCAAAATTTATCAACCCAATTCAGTAGCCATTTATCACAAACTGCTCATCGGGGAGTTCAAATTTTGTCAATGAATATTTGTCAGTCCTCTGAATTTTGGTGGTTGGCAACATGAATATTATGGCATAATTTAGTAGGGCTGCACACCCTCCGCTATTTTGGTAGTCGACTAGTCGACACTAAATAGTCGCGGGACTACGGAAATCATGGCAGATATGAGGTCAAAGTTGGTTCAAAGTTCAAGCTAAAATTGTTGTTGTACGATACAGTTAAATGTTCCTGGTAATTTGGGCGGGTGGTACTACTATTAAGCCATAAAACACACAATTGTACACTATCGAAATCAAAGACAATACACTTTATGTTGTTTGTAGTGGGTTTTTTTTCATTTCATGCGAACAAAACTCAATCTAAAGGTTAATAAAATGGCAAGTGCCCAATGTTACATCAATGTCTCAATTGAGTCACTTCTATTTAATGCGCAAGTGAAATAATTCCTTCCATGGCGAATGTTACAGCCAGAAACTATACGCAACGAAGCTGATATGACAGTTGATGAAAAAAATCAAGACTCAGAAATCGGTCTAGTGGTTGATGCTCTTATTCATAAAAGGCTTACAATTACAAAAAAATGATAATGTTTGACTCGTTTAGGGGAAGCGACGAGCTGTTTCGCTTGCGAGTTTTGACGGAATACTGGTTATTTATAGTGCATTTAAACGCAAAAACAACATGGCGGATCTTCATCATGACTCAGGAAACCGCAAAGGTACAAGTTAAATCAGTTTGAATAGTAGTACTTGCAGATGTTACAACATATTCTAAGATCATTTAGTTTTTTAAGTTCCAAAACACCTCATGAAAGTCGCAAAGTAGCTGCATGATAGTCGTGATCGCGACTATGGCCAAAGTCACGACTAGTACGACTTAGACGATTGTCGTGCAGCCCTATAAATTTAGAGGACTATGGGGGGGGGGGTGAAAGTGTCAAGGAGTAACGTGCAACTGGACTTCTACCAGGCATGTCATAGCATACACATATGACTGTATATGTAAAATATTGCCCCTTGAGCCATCTGAGGAACCTAACTGGGGATTGATAAACATGACAAAATAAAAACTGGTGGGTTAAAGATAGTTTTCAGTGACATGTGCTCCATATTTTGGGATGTTTTAAATTACGATTAGGGGGACCAAAGTCGTACACAAATCAACCGATCCGGTAGGACAAGATGGACTCCGCCTCTCACCTCCTCATCATCATCGTCGTCTTCTCCAGCTGTGCCATCACTAAAAAGTGTGCCTTCCAAGTCTGAAAACAGAACCTCAATCATTGAAAAAAGGAACTGCCTCCTGCAAAAGCGGGCCCCTTTTTCATCACCAAAAGTCTGCTCCCTCTCCAAGTAAACCTGTTCCATCTTCCCAAGAAAGTAGTTTCACCTTCACCTACGAACGTCTTTATTCTTCGCACTAAAGTATTTTTTTTCCTTCTCCTACACCTCACTCCTGCATCTAAAAAGCACCTCTTCTTCCCCCAAGAAAGTTTCTCCTTCTCCAAAGAAACAACTATTACCCAAGAAAATTTGCATCGAAAAGGTGGAGAGGGTCACCTCCCTCCTAAAAAATCTCCACAGAGTGATTCCCCAAAGAAAGTGGTATCCACCAAATAGAAAACTGTCGACAAAAGAAATTGACGCTTCACAAGAGGAAGAGGGGGTAATGCAACAAACATACCTCAACTCCAAAGGTTCCATCATCACCTTTGAGAATCCATTACTAACTGGGAAAAGCACCGCCCTCACCAGTCAAGACAGCACCACTGCGTATGCGTAATAGGGCAAACTATAACCTTTTTAAAATCCACTTATGACCATGCATAAACATTGGGATACATTTGAACACATTGAACATTAAAATGTGGGCCCCTGCACATGTTACCCTCCTTTTTCCGTTCAATTACTTTCCAAAAAACAACAGTGGGAAACGATCCTGACACAAATCAGCTATTGGCTTATTTAATTTCAGAGTTTTTTTCTAATTATCTTGGACTAATATGTTACACACCACTTCAGGCAGTCTTGGAATGTTCAGGTACACATATCTATTGCTACATATCTAATTGATTTTGATACATAATACAAAATCATCACACCTTCATGCTTTTCCATTGTATACAAACTGTAACGAGTAAATTTGAAGGGTATAGGCCTAATTATAACTCTTAAATGAATTCACGTGAGTTAAATTTAAGTTCCTTGTCGCCTGGTATAAAACACTTATATTTGTCCTTTATATCAACTGGGCCTGTTCTTTGCAAGTTTCCACTACAGTGGAGTATGAACCATTTCCAACATATGTAACCAGTACATGGTGACGCGGAGTAAATTGCCTCAAATTATCAGGCCCAAGCCATTTACCCTCGAGAGAAACATACCAGTCTACCTACTTTATTAATCATGAAATTCAGCCACTTACGAGATTTTTAATTCATTGTTAGGGTTATATAATTCCGTTTTTCTATGAAACCACCGATATGGTGCATAATTATTTTATTGTATAATTGTTTAATAGTATTTCTTGTACAGGTTTTCCTTTAATTACTTGTGAGCGATCGAGCAAAACGAGTCATTTGTCGAGGTAAGGGTCTAATTTAGTTTTCACATTTCGTAATGGGCATTTTTCGTAGATTCATAGCTGAAAAAGCGTCATCTTTTATACCGTGATTCAGAGATGTGGGTTATTTTAGAGTCGCTAATCAATGATACAAAAAAGATGACTTACAATTGCTACATCAAACCATAAAAGATTTCTCTCATTTATGAACACTACACATTTCCATATTGACTTAATTGGCTATTTACATAATTCTTTCAATGTTTTAAAGACATAATGCTCCACTTTAATATGAGATATTGTAAATATGGAAATCGCCACCACTATAATTTATGTGAAAAGGCGATGTTTACATATTGCAAGTCAGTAGTGTGTAACCCAGAGGGTGTTTTGAATCATCCCCCATGCGTGCAATGTGGCCTGTCAGTACTTTAGGATAAAAGTGTTCAAAAGTTTAGGAACCACACAAGACATTATGATCTGCAAAAAATTCATAATTACTAGCAACTTTGTGGCGCGTAAATGAGTGTCAGTAAAGTGTTTTAATGTGTCTAGAATAGGATTTTTTTTGTGGGATCACACGACCCTATTCAGGGAAATTTCCAAAAAACTGGTGCGTTTGTGGGATTGATGACTCAATAACATCTGGGTGTTAATTTGTTGCTGCTTTGCTTTATTTGGCTGATTTGATTTTTTTTTCTTTTTTGCACAGAGGCAGTTTCTTTAATCTAACCCTACCGCGCCAGTGAATGTAAATTGCTTGAAGTGTGTTGAACTTCAATTGAGAGTTTTAATCAAACTGTAGACAAATCCAATCGGTAATGCTAAGGATATGCCCATTCCAAGAAGACCTAGTCAATTAATACGTGGGAACCGCTTCTTTATTACGTTTATTAAAGATTTGCGAACGAACGGCTGGAAGTCTTGTTTTGAAATGCTATATATTTTAAAGATGAACGTTCGGGCATTACCCATGTACTACAGCATTCATCCCATGCGTGATGTATCGACGTTAACATATGAGAAGCCTTTCATCAATTTTCTCCGAACGTGCGGCTACAGTTTAACATCACATCTTAATGTACAAACATGCCTATATGACGGCCTATTACCAAGTAGAGCACTGTTATTGGGAGAACGTGAGTAATTATTTCATGCAAAACCTGGAGCTCACTCCAAGTGTCGCGGCATGACAACATAACTAAAGTGTGCCGTATCCTAATGCATTGGTGAAACTCTTCGAACATCACAAGAATTGTCCCAAACAAAATTGGTACAAAAATTGTCATAAAGACATTGGCGCCAGTAAAACGTCTTTTTGTTTCCCCACTCGTAAAGGGGCGAGGATGTGATTTGCTTCCGCAAAACTTTTACAAGTCAAATCCTCCCTACTTTTCGCACTATAGGTTACTTTTAACTACTACATCAAGCTTCTCATGCTTGAAAATTGGTGTTCCATTGATCAGGTTCTGGGAAAACCATTTGTATATATTTTTTGACGAACGCTGTAAAAATTAATTCCAGTGTGCGTGATCTGTCTAGATTGCAAAGGTAGAACAATTCTAATAATGATTAATATTTTCATTCCAGTTCGTGTTATGTTTCATTTGTTTTCTCACAATTTGTATATTTTAATTATCTTATTGTCATGATAGTGTGATTTTGTAATCGCTATAATTTTTATGACGCAAGGCACCGCCGTATAGGTGCCGACCGCCCTGTTCATAAAGTTTAGTTTCTCGTGTACACAAAAATAAACAAAAATAATTTGTATATAAAAATAGAACAAAATACCTCCAAAACCTCTCCCCCGTATTCTAGTGTGATGAAAAATCCCATCCCGGAACATAGGAAGATACGGGGCGGCGCACGTGGTATCTTTTCCTCTACGCCTATATAAAGTTAGGCAAGTTTCCCATTTCAAAAATCAGCCCAGCACAATAGCAGACCCAAGCCGGAGCCCAATGAAACGTGCGTATAAAACACCTCAGCTTTGGTTGTCGCCAGCACACTACATCACCTTTTTCTTTCACATCACCACACCCCTGATTTTTTCATATGTAAGCAGAATAGCGCCCGCAGTTTCATCAATCATACTCTTTATGCAGTGCCTATAAGGTGCAGATTAAGATTTTAATTGTGTTTGCGGAGTCTGCAAATTTGTTGCCCGTTAACTTGACGGAATTCAAGGTTATTATAGTCACCATCGCATCTGTCTTAACGGAAAACAAATAATGAATTTCGTCGTTCGAATCCAAACACGTCATCGAAAACTAAATTTTGGGACCGCCTCCCACCTCATTATAAACCCGTGAAATGCGATCACGGTTGTTTTTAACGGTCTTTTCACGGTTGCTTTTTTCACCGTGCAATTTTACTGGCAAACCGTGAAATATCACGAGCCAATTTCAGGTTTTTAAAACTTCATAGTGCGATATAATACCGTCGGATTGAATGTTTAGTTTTCGTTCTCTATACGGAAAAACTGTTTAATATAATATGATGATCAGATATGATGGTTGCCCAATTTTTCGAGCGTGTGTTCGCCAATTTTATATGCAATTAAATATGATGTCATAATTCAAAATTTGAAAACATACAGGACTCAATCAAATCAAATCTTTAGATACCTTTAATCAGTCTATAATACAATCAAAAGATGTTAAGAACAGTTGAAAAAAATGAAGCATTCCAGCCAATTTTACAAGGGGAGGACGTCCAAAATTTGGGGAAATTATTGAAAAATGGCATATGGTAAAATAATCATTAATATGAGGCAAAAACAAAACAAATATTCCCACCCAAAAAGGGCAAAGATTGTGAATCAAATTTCAGTTGACTAATTATAGTATTTTATGGAAAGAAAACCTCGCAATGTTGTTTTATAGGGCATCGTAAAATCTTGTCAAGCATAATTTATTACGATCTTGCTTTAGACCATGCTGGCAGACTGATGTCCGTCTTCAAATTTCAGTCAAATCTATAATAACAAAGTACAAATTAAAGTTACGAATAAAGCCGCTTGACCATTAAATAGGAAATTAGATATGGTGTTGTTGGTTTGTAACATACTTATATGAAAAATAGGATTTGATGCCTTCCCGTTTAAAGAGACATGAGGAGATTCTAGAACAAGCGCCCCCATTTTTTACGAACCCGGATTTTTTGCATTTGGTGCTTTACAAATGTATTAGATCACACCTGAAGTGAATAAGATCGGAATACGCCCGTCTTAGTAAGAAGATGATTGATTTAGTACTTTTGTCGTGTGCACGGTGTTTTATGGGGAAAAGGACGGATAGTTCAAAACAAGGTTTCGGTTTTCTTTTGTACTGTTTGTCCAATAAAACCTTCGAAACTGTTTTTGGTAGATTGGTCTACAATCGCTCCAGTGCAAGTGAGAGAACTTCGATATCCTCAAAAAAAAATCTGCTCCTGTTACTTTAAGTTTATACCTACAGAATTGCCATCATTTGTTTATTAATGACAAACTTTTCAATGAAATTTTAAGCCTGAAACAAATAAAAGGTAGACATAGGCGCTGGAGTTATGTCTGGTCCTCTTGAAGCTTGCGGCGATAGATCATGGCTACTTGCTGTTTTATGGGTCATATCGGTGGATTAAATTAAGAGATTAGTGAAGACATGAGTAATCCGGGACATGGGATGCGTCATTGGTATTAAATTGGTACTTCTAAAACAAAGGGAAAACGTGGGAAAATTTCACAAAGCATTTACCCCTTTTAAAACCAAACATGTGTTATGTAGGAGGCGGTATATCCTAAATCTGCCTATTCCATGGCGAAAGTATATAAACTGTAATTTGCCGCTGGAGAAAGCGGTTGAATAATAAAAAGAACAATAACCATTTGTTAAAATCTGGCCTTCGGGGATATATCTCGAGAGCATCGAATTTTTTTTTCACTTAACATCCCAAAAGTGTTTAGGATCATAAAAAGCACCTAAAAAGTTCGTGCGGGTGTAAGTTCTGTGGGGGGTGATAGGGGGTTGTATTTACCCTACATACCCACCATAGCCCGCTTCGTTGTTTTTTTTTTGTTAGATTTCATATGAGCTTGCAAAAAGAGTATGTTCGTAGTTGCATTAGGTGCATTACTGGGGAGAGAAGAATTAACACGCTAATAATTAATACTTCAAGCTATTTTCACACAGCACGTGGAAGGACGCACGAAAAACGTGTGCTGCTTTGATACGTCAGGCAGTGTTAGTATGGGTAAGGCTCGCTTTATATGCAAACCAAGGCTTTACACTTAAGAGGCACTGGCACATTTCACCAAATATGAAATTTCTTCAATTTGAATCGCAAATGATAGTCAGGCCATTGGAAGAAAGAGAGACAGAGATAGTATTTTAAACATAAAAATAACATACCAAAAAACAGATACGGACATTGATATGAGGATAAAGACATCCAGGTTAATTTGTAGGGCCAACTTTTAAGTTTTCCAAGCTTTTTGACCACCTTCAAGGGGGGGTACGGGGGTCTGAATATGATAAAAAATGTTCTAATCCAGAAAATTAGCTAATGCACTGGCTAAAACTAAATGTGTAGACTGTAATTCTACCAACAATTGGCTTTTTATCATTTCGCACTTCGGACATTCGGTCCCGAGATATCTGATAAAAGTCAAGTAGTGTACGCGAAATTGCCAAAAATGCATCATCTCCTATATTTTAGCATTGAAAAATCAAGGGGTTATATTTAAGATATTTAAAAGATATATTTATGAACATTAACACAGTCATTTTGGGCTAAGTGAAGTATATAAAATACTTTAGTATCCTTTCCAGAATTTAAAGTTATGAAATATCCACTGGGGGAAGGATTTTATGATTTTATTGTTTCTCACCTGTTTGATATTTAAGAAAATTATTTTAAAAAATTAATTACAGGACAGTGGATGCACCTATTTCGATTGATTCTTCATTAATAATTATGATAATTCAGTAATAAATGAAATTTAAAAAAAATAAATTCCATATTTCCATCAAAAGCGCCCTCATTTTGTCTATATGTTTCGAGGCCTATAAAATACGCAAACATCAAAAAACGAGAACGAACGTATAAAGAAAACGTACATGCTTTGAACATGAAATTTGGCACACATATAAGCAACATATAGGCCGAGTGAACCATGAAGGACGATTTCAAAATTCGTGTTCCAAAGTTCAAATTACGCCTGAAATTAGGCGATTGGTCGATTGACGGTTGCCATGGCAACATAACGGTGTATTAAAATTCCGGCTTCATGGTTCACTGCGTTTTTACCTCCTGCATATGTCGCCCAAGTTTCGTCCCCACAGTAGCCATGTTTGCCTATTTAGTTACATCGTTCTAGTGTTTAGCCAATGAGGCCTTACGGGTTACATGGCATACCAGAGCAAACATTGTCATGGATTTTAAAACTTTGTGACATGGGCTGTCACAATATGATCCATTATATAACATGTATATACATCTATTTAGGAAAATTAAGAAAACAATCATTTCAAAGTCATCTCTGCTTCCAGGACCCCATTACCCCCCCCCCCCCACCCCCCCCCCTGAATCAACAAATGTGAGATGGCATGAATAGTTTGACTGTCGTACTTTCAATGATATATTAAAATCACAAAGGTATAGACCGATCAAACAGTGTGCATATGCGTGGGGCATACATGATGAGGGGTGCGTTTGTTCTTGTGTTAAACGCATTCGTCGTCGGCTGAATTTACGTCGCCGGCGACGTTAAATTAAAAATCGTTCAGTTTACCCATAAGGAAGCGATTTGGTCTTTCTAATTCATTTCGGGTGAGGGTTTGTATATAAAAGCCTACAACCATCCAAAATTCGATTTTGAAAAATGCTTGATTGGTCTTTGTCGCACTATGTTTTCAATTGTGCCAGGTCTCTTTAAGTGCCTAAGGGGTTCCATGGTAACCCAAGATTTGTGTCCGGCGGGGATTTCATAGTGAAAAATATTTTCGACTCATTTTTTGTCATGTGTAATTTACGATGCGCATTCTTTCAAAAGAAAAAAAATTACTAAAATTTTATCCGGGCACGTTATGAGATCATCGCTTGGTCCCTAAGACCCCCCTAGGCACCAACGGGAGTGAGTGTGATGATTTAAAATAAATCTAGCAAACCTTGTTTGTATGTGTCATCATTTTCTATGGAATGATTCTTACAGGGTGAGGTATTTATGATATCTTGGCTGAATATCGTCACACTACATACTTGATTGATCAGTCTCTTCTGAACAGATCACTATGAACTTAGTCCACAAAATTGATCTCATTTTGATTCTCAGATAGTTATGTTTAGCTTTAATATGCCATTTTCTGGAATTTTGGCGGCCATTTTGAAAAACGCCCTCTAGCGAGAGTTCCCCACTTTTACAGAGGATGGACCAAAATAATCTTAAAAATACAAATAAAAACCTTCAAACATATTCAAGTTTGATTTAAGTTTGGAACATGACACAATAATTAGCATTAAGAAATGCCCCAAAATTGATTTAATATTGACTCTCAGATAGCTGCTTTTAGCTTTAATATGTCATTTTATGGAATTTTGGCGGCCATTTTGAAAAACGCCCTCTAGCGAGAGTTCCCCATCTTCTGCAGCACCCTTCAAAGTACAAACACCTGCAATCCTTCTTCTCCAAACTTCTACATAGAATGGGACTTCAAATTTGATCCCTACTATTACTATGATTTTTAAAGTTAGAGAACATTAAAGTCTACCATAAGACCTCTCAAACAAGAAAAAATGAAACAAAAATATATATTCATGCGATTTTAGAGGCATTTTAAGTTAAAATTTCCTGAAATTTCAAAAGATTTCCGAAAGGGAAAATGACAATATCTCAGGATTGGAAGGTAGTATGCATGAGATTCTAATAATGCACGCACCAATAACTCATTTTTAAATGGTTCCTAATCTATTTTTGCAACTCAGATCTTCAATTACCCTTGTTTTGTAATTCTACACACATAATTACCACGATTACTGCAATGATGATTAATTAACATTTGGCACCGATACTCGAGCTCTAGTTAAATTATGGGACCACGTGGAATAAAAACTCAGTCCGTATAAAATATCCCAATGACGTTATTGATTTTGTTAAATGGTTATACTCAGTAACAAGAAATGCAAAACATTGACCGTAAATTACAAACAATAATTTTACTCTTATTCATTTCCTAATTCGGTATGCCCGTCTCGGCTTGCTTTTTGACTTGGCGATTTATCGATAGAAACATTGCAAGAAAGACGATCAAATTTATTATTGTTTTTTTTAGAAAATCCACTGCATATCGTTTGAAAGATACATTGTAAATTTTGAACAGGAAATTGGGATATTTTTCGCATTGGAGTATACAAAATTAACAAAATACTATAAATACTATACGGATAAGGCGGTAAGGATGTGTCGCTCAGTGGCTTTCAATCGTGCGTAGAAACTAGTCTTGATCATTCTATTCCAAGCCATCTCATTTCAACAATACAATTTGTAGTCTACAATTTGAAAGAAACAGATCAACAAAGAAGAACAGAGTTGGAACATATCTATATTAAATGTGAGTATAACATTTACAACGTACATGGATAATAATGAAATATCAGCCACTCGTTTAATAAAGACGCCAAATTATTATATTTATGAACATTTCAGTAAAAGTGTATTTCGTGATCGTATGGTTTATAGTTTGTTAGATATGCACAAGAAAGTGTTATTTCCCAAATTTCAGTTGATTCTGACGGTGCATTTTGATGTTATGAGCAAATGTTCATATCACGGTGCCCCATAGACCACTGTGTTGTAATTTATGTCCGTTTACTCAGTGCCGTCGTAATGTGGTGGAACATTAGTGATGTAGAAACTCGAATGAAAACCCATCAAGTTGTGATGGCACAATTGGTTATCGCGGTCTAGTACCAACAGAGAGGTTGTGGATTCGAATCCCATTCACAGCCCCTTTTACGATATAATAGCATGCTACGCCCACTCTTAAAACTTTTGTCGATAAAACTAGACTTCCTTGCTTTACTTTAATCCGTGTTTTGTTTATTTTGTCAAGTTGCAATCTTTTGTGAGCTTCAAGACATCATGGTATGCAAAAATGCAAATGGTCGCCCGCAGGCGGAGTGCCCATCTCTCTGTCTTTGGCGTTTGGGCCAGACTCCCTCATATAATGTTGCTGTGGGGGTTCGCCATTCAGCGCACAGCGAGTGAGAGAGGAGAGTGGAAAGCGTGGTAAATGCCTTGCCCAAGTACACAATACATTGCCGACAGCGAGGTTCGAACCCATAACCTTATGCTAACGAGGCGAGCGCTGATCCAACTGCACCACATGTGCCCACAAACTGCGGTATAACTGCGCGAAACGACTTTGCCCATGCATAAAAGTGGCACAAAATCGATTTCGGTGTATCGCAGGAAATTGATTATTATAAAGCAAATAAGATGAAACAAACACCATTGGAAAGCCTGGTCTTTGTTCTTTAATATTATGCCAAGTAAGAATTTTGAAATTTCATATTTAACCATTTTTTTTTTGCTTATTTTAATTATTTTTTTTTCAAATTATATCTGTCACAATATAAGGGATAAACCTCAATATCACATTGCACTTTATTCCGCAAAGATAGCCATACCCTATTTTTTTACCTCATAATCACCCTCATTCCTCATTCTTCATAATGTTTATTTAACCCTGATGGCTAATAAACAAACAACAGAAACACATTTCCCGACCAACCTCGAATCCATACCCCATTATTGGGGCTTTTGTGATACTGTATTTAAATAATAAGACGCTATGGTGCCACAACACTATTGTTGATTGACACAAGATGTCATAAATATTCAACCAGCACTCTGTATTATGGTTTGTCTGGTAAGGCCCGTAGAACCGGTACAGTATGTGTTCGCGGGCAGCCCAAACCCCGGCCTCCACGTGGTACCAGACGGATAGCCCAGGCTTACCAGTGTCGTTCAGCGGTTTAATGATCAGGAATTAATAGGCCTACCATCGTCGTCCCAGCGTGGGTTTACAGCTTGGATTCACCAGCAGTAATACTCGAGCTTGGATGCTGGGCTGGAGACGTCTAGTAGTTCCCAGCGATCGAGCTTGGGAACACGAGCGGATGACGCCTGGGTAAACTATAGTTCTGATGAGTCTCACCTTTTCGTTTAACATTTATCTTAACCCATTGACATTATCGTATATCAGTAAACGTAAGGTGATGCCGCTGTACAGGGACGCTCTGTACATACTATAAAATGATAAGCAAACGCCAAAATTTAAAGTAAATCCGACACGTCCAGAATTTCCAAAATTACCCAACAGGAACTCTGTAGCAAACTACAATACACAGAACAAGAACCACACGTTGGTTTCCTCCAAACGGCGAAAAACATGTACTAATGGATGAATTTTCAAGCAGAATTATTGAACTCCATTGAGTGCATGGTTTTGCCAGTGTTTTTTACGGAGGGAACGAGTTTGAAGGTCAAAGGTCAACATGCGTTCGTTTGTGATCAACAAACATTACGATTCGCCACTAAGCACTGTCTGGGTGAAAAAAGGTGACACGAGATGACGGCGATGGGAGTAGTAGCAACATGCAACATTATCGATTGAAAAGCACGGCATTGCGTAGTGTTTCCCGCAAGGCGTTTTATTTTGGTGTGAAGGTTAAATTCAAACACCCACGACAATGGGTGACCAAATGCCGGCAAACGCCTCGGGCAAGACCGCATGGAAAATTTATGGCGCATGCGTCAACGTAGCAATAAATCATACTTTATTTCTCACCTTTGATTATTACATTTTGACCCCCCCGAGGGAGATGAATTTTAAGGTATGTTGATATGATAGAGAACACGCATGGATCATACATTTTGGTTATTGGCAATTTAAGGTCACAATCTGTGACGAAACATGTGGTGGATTGGTTTCAGATCAGTGAGATGGCGTGTGCTTATTGTCGATAACATGTTCCTGTAAAGCGGCATACCTTTACGTAGCTGATATTACGATTAATGTCCAAATGTTAAAAGATACATGTTAAACGAAAAGGTTAGCTCAGCAGAAACGAGGGTAAACTAACTGGGGACATATGGGTAGGCTGATACATAGATTGACCAGCGATATTCTTACCAGGCCACCACGACGCTCGGATTTCCAGCGAATATGGAGCTTGGGAGGGAAATGAAGTCTAGGAGAACATCCCCGGGGTGGGTACTGACCCAAAATTGGGTACAGGGTGCATCTGCCAGGTCAAAAATCGACCATGTTTATAGTGACCAAAATTGTACAAAAAAAATATGCCATTTATATAAGTTGGTTCCAAAATTTTTCGGCCCATTTATATAGTTGGCTTTGAAATTATGCCCCATTTTCATAGTATCGTAGCAAAAATCGGCCATTTTCAGTAACTTTTCCGAAAATGATCAGAAAAACAACAATTTTCATAGTGATTTTACCAAAAAATCAGGCAAAATTGGCCATTTCATAGTAAATTGCGACCCAAAATTGAAAAGGGACCCATGTCTATAGTAGCAATGACCTAAAAACTGACCCATCAATATAGTAGCCATGGTGGGAAAAATGACCATTGTTATAGTAGGTGAAAATGTGACCCATATCGGAGGCACTATGCTACCTACCCTTTTCCACTGAGGTAACCCCCCCCCCCCCCAGGGGAGAAATCTTGGAAACAGGCTGCTGCTCCGTAAAGATACTGTGTCTGTTGTGTGAGTGCAAGTTCAGACGGGCAACGCCGTATACCCTGTCCACATTGTAACATTATGAAATCGAATTATGTAATCGAAATTTTCACCGCATTGTTCTGGAGCACATGGCCCTAGCAGCTGAAAGCGCCACCACGTGACTTGACTTGGAGTATGGTTACGCACCGAGTAAGGATCCGATGGGGCAGGATTCGCAGGACCGGTGGTTAGATCGACGTAGGATTGCTGAGAATTTTTCTACACTACCCAGCATAGCCGTTATTTACCTTTTCCTGTGATCAAAAATCGTTTTACAGAGACGCAGAGATGTGGCTGTCAAGTAAAAGAATTCAGCGAAACAGGATAAAATCCACCGCTTAAAAATACGGTAAGAACACTCTTTTAATACATCCGTCAATTGGGATCTTGATCGACCCTCTTCAAACCTGTTACCTTAAAGCAATATTAGCACATTTTTTGAAGAGCGCCCTCAATTTTTCAAAAATTGTGAGATTCTTACATGGTTGCATTGGTAACGGGCTAGTAAACTATACCTGTGAATGGTTAAGCTCGAAAATGTCTGTGTCACAAACGAAGGAATTTTGTAATTAGAATAATTACTATCGGTATCTCCGATAATAATTCAACGGCTGCTGGAAACGGCCTTCCAATGTGAAATAGCCGGGAAATAGCGCCATGTACATGTCTACGCTCATCCATTTAGTTGTTTTATTGGTTCAGGCAAGTCAAGTTAGAGGTTATTTTCTTGAGGTGGCACTATTTCATCATGGACGGACATAACGTAGCATTTCCAGCTCCGCCGTTAAGTTCAATCTGGGTTCCCAATTTTAATTATAAAATCGCTTACTTTATGATAAATACGCATTTTTTTAGTATTCTCGTTTTTGCAGGTATAGTTTTGTAGACAATTACCAACATAACTCTGCAAAAATATCAATTTTGAAAATTGGGGTCGCTCTTCAAAAAATGTGCTAATATTGCTTGGAACTAACGAGTAAAAGATTCACCTCATATTCACTTATATATGAAAAACATTAGGGCAAGATTCATCAGTCAGATTTGTAAGTTCCGGATTACCGCGGTGCGATATTTTTTCTGTACAATGTTAAAGGGACATTCCGAAATTTGCTCAAAAACCGCAAAATGGAAATTTTCAAACAAACGTAACCAGAAAACTAAAAATTGTATAGGAATGAAATTAGGTACAGATGTTAAGAAGACTATGCGCTATATGTTTTTAAATTTCTCCTTCGTTTTCAATTATTCAGTGAAAAGCACTTATTGGATAGTTCCCGATTTAAAAATACAAAACAAAACTTCTATCACAGTGATTGTTATAGTGTATGCTAATATTTTTTTCAATGCCAGAACTTCATATCAGGTGTACGCGTCAAAATAAGCGCCCTCTATGTGTGGTCCCATTTTAGTCCATTTTGCACCATGGCACTATTTGAGGGCCTATTTTTACTAGGGGGATGCAAAGAAATCCTACTTGCTTTGTTATTATTGCAAGAAGTGGCAACTACTGATTATATACAGCCTGTCTCAACAAAAGTGGTACAATCAGAAAAAAAAATTGGTTAAATATGAAATTTTAAAATAAGTCATTCTTACTTGGCAAAATATTAAAGAAGAAAGACACGGCTTTCCAATGGTGTTTGTTTCATCTCATTTGCTTTTGTCAATCCAGAGATATAATCAATTTAGTGCGATATACCAAAATCGATTTTATGCCACCTTTATGTATGGCCAGAGTTGTTTCGCCCAGTTAGGCCATGCTGTCTTGAAGCTCACAAATATTGCAACTTGATAAAAGAAACAAAACACAGATTAAAGTAAACAAAAGAAGTTTAGTTTTATCAACACAAGTTTTAATAGTCAACATAACCAGTTCAATGATAAATATCTTCTTTTCATAAATAACAAACAATACAAATATTTATTGCACGTCAATGAAATGGAGCTTTGAATTTATTAAAAAATTGGTATCTGTTAAAATCATGCCAAAAGGAATGTAATTGCAACCAAAATAAACACTCCAAATTCAAAGAAATGGTTTAAAAATATTGCACTATCTTTGTGCATTTACTAATTGTTGAAGTCAATAAAAATTTGAATTTGGAAGAAAAGTATCAAAGTGTTGGTTGGAATTTGTGTTTCATGATACTTCAAGACCATAAAAACTCTCTCCTCCAGGTTTCTGTACACCGGCTGTACGCTCATAGTTCTCTTCTAACAAACAACAATATGTCGAATGTTATTCACGTTATCTTAAAGCCAGAACTTACTGATCATAACTTCCACAATTACGTAACTGTTTTCGTATCTTTCAGAGTTTCTTTAAGAAGTTAAAGAATTTCATATCTGTTCAAGTGTGAATAACTTTTGTTTAACTAATTCGTTTACCATTTTCTCTCAACCAGAAAGTGGCACAACTCGATTTTTGTGTTCCGCAGTAAACTGGAGTTATCTTTCGATTGAAACAAGCAAATGAGATGAAACAAAAAATCCTGGAAAGCACGGCCTTTTCTCTTTAATGTGATGTACAAAACGACTTACTTATGTTGAGATATAATATTGAAAAAAATAGTTTTTTGATTGTACCATTGTTTTAGACAGGCTGTAAATAGCATTAATAAAGTTATTTTAATATTGAATCACAATTTTATAGTCAGAGTCGTAAAACTTTGAGAACCCATAACTTCAAAACGGAATGGAATTTGAATTTTCCTTTTGACCTCTTCTGTAGCCCCATAAAATGTACCTTTGACTGCAATTTCAACAAAATCTGAGAGGGTGGGTTCCACACCTTGGTTGGCATGGAATGACCCAATGGGAAAATTTATCACAGCTTGACTTAATATGATAATTGTGTGGAGATCAGGCAATTTGATTTTAAGGGCATCATAAACTCCTGTCAGGCGTATATTTAATACATGTATCATCCTTCCAAGATGGCAGCCAATATGGACGTCTTCAAATTTCGTTAAAATCTACAATTTACCATCTGGATATACTTTTATAATAATTCCTGCATGAGAATACAGACATAATTTGTAGTATTGAAAAGTCTGAAACGGCAGATGTATTGGTGACAATCTGAGATTTCTCCATTGTTATCAAAACGGAAATGCCAGACACGAGTTTCTAATGGCCAAGGACATACTCTTACACTATACGCATTTTGTAATATTTTTGGATAGTATAAGCAAATATATTACATATTTTAAGGTTTTATCTTATGCCCGTTTTGGCCGCCATGTTGAATTTGAAGACGCTATGAAGATGGAAACGGCAGATAGGAGTATGTAATGGTCAAAGAAATATAAGGCCCACGGGAACCAGCTTCCTATACATATGGCCCTGAACTAAGTGGTCAATCGCTAAAAAGTCCATGGCGATTATTCCTTGCTGGAGATCCAGGCTACAGACCATGTGACCTTGTTATAAAATATATATAATGTTTTTCAACGGTTTCTAGACCAGTTTTACCTGCTGAATCTGAATTTCAAAGAAACGCAAAAATTCAAAATGGCCACCGAAACACTAAAAACTCATATGTTAATTACTCAAAAGTTGTATTTTTTGTAATTTTTGGCCTGTCCAGTCAAAACACAAATTGTGACCAATTAAAGTAAGATTCATTAACCGCCTAATTAATAGATTAATATGGCCGCCAATACAACAAAGCATCTGATATTTATCTACTTTTGACCGTAGAATGGTAACTTAGTATATATATGAATGGTTTAGCAATCAATATATTAATAGAAACCATTAGGAATAGCTTTCAACAATTTGATAATCAATCAAATCAATAAACGATTCAAGATGGCTCCAAAATGGCAAAATTCATTACTACATATATCCAAGAGCTGCCATGTATGTGTATATCACTATAACTCATTCAGAGCCATTAAAATATCATAACATAATCAAAGTGATTGATATCTGCAAGATGGCATCCTAGATAGGCGTTCAATATGGCTGCAAATGTCAATCAGTAAAGGTCAGTAATTCATTCACGCTATAGGCTAAAGATATATATTTTGTGGTTTTTAGTTATATTATCACTTCCAAAAATCGCAGTAAGGCTATCTTAAGTGTCTTTGGGTCGTTATTCATCAAATATCCCAATATGGATGCCAATGGACGCCCAAAACCTACAAAACCAAAAAGAAACATATATCTCTAGACTATTGGTGATCGGATTTTTCGCCGCTTAGTAAATGTCATTTGCAGCCATATTGGATACCCATCTTATATGGCATCTTATATGCATCGATTCCTCTGATTACCTAATGATGTGTACATTGATCTGATTGACTTACAGGGATATACACAAACATTGCAGTAGTAGGTTAGACACAGCTATCAATTATAACTATATTAGTGTATCGGAAGCCATCTTGGATCCAATAATGAAGGAATTTATAATCACATTTTAAAAAAATATTTTTTATGGTTTGAATTAATTTCTTGACTGCCAAAACACCAGGATAGATACCAAATTACTAACCTGCAGTCAAAAGTAGTTCACGATCAGACACTTTATTGTATTGACGGCCATATTGAATTCATTGGTTACGTGGTTACAGAATCATAATGTTAATTGGTCATAATGAATGTTTTAACGGGACGGGCTGAAAAATTACAACTTGTCAGTGAACAAGAGATGAATATTTTGTGTTTTGGTGGCCATTTTCATTTTTTGCGTTTCTACAAAAATGCTCAAGGTTGCTCGTCTGGCATCCATCGGATTCAGAATCAGCACAAAAAACTGGTCTAGAAACCGTTGAAAAAACATATATCTAATAAAACAAGGTTGATATTAGTTATCAATTAATCTGTAGCCTGGACTAAGGGCCATTCTCCGATAAAGTATCGTTTCCGAATGCGAAGTCAATAGGGAACAAATTTACCCTATCAGGAAATGTTTTTGGCTCTTTTCATTATTTAATTACGCCAGTATGGCACAGTGCTATTGCGTAGTCTCAGTTAAATATGCCGTGCCATGTCGATGTTAGAACTTCAGATATTCTAATTTACAGAACTGATACTGAACATTTCATTTTAATCAGTTAACTCTCTCAGGCACTTCCTTGTGAGGAGGCTCACGTACCTCGTGTGAGTCCAAGCTGGCTACAATAACATTTAATTTTAATCTGTTAACTCTCACAGGCACTTCCCCTGTGAGGAGGCTTTCGTACCTTTTGTGAGTCCCAGCTGGCTACTAGCAAATATTTAATAATAATGTATATTTAGCGATGTGTAAGGCTTCAGCTTTAGCTTATTTTGCGTAAAATAATAACATTTTATGTTGCGTGTAAATATATGAGAGGGGGTACATATGGAAGTCTTGCCCATGCTTTTATTCAATGCTTGCTTATTTGCTTAATGCTTAGGTAGCTCGCCTTTGTTAATGTGCGTAATTCACCCATGCTTTTATTCATTGCTTGCTTATTTGTTTTGCTAATTTTAGGTAGGTTCTCCTAAAATGTAGTGGGAAGCTCTTCCATTAGTTACGTTTGCTTTTGCTTAATTATTTGCTTGCCTCAATTCTTAGGACGCTCCTTATGATTCGGTCTGCGTAAGTCACCAGCCGCGAGGCCTATGATAGATTTTTACGTTGCTTATACTTGCTATATATATAGGCCTATATAGCTTTGCTGCTTTGCTGAAGCCTTAGACATTCTGAAATTATGGAATGCATGATCATTACAGTACATGTACTAAATTTTAATGCGCAATAAATTTTTGATCATTGATGGCTGACAACATGGCAATTAAAAGTTGTGCTGCATGTTTATTTCCTGTGTAAGGGTAATGTTCAGGTTTCACTTTAATTAAACCATTGCTATGACGTTATTTCTTTGTTTGTTGATTATTTTCTACGAGTCCACACTTTTCTGCACGAATCTACAGTACACAATAGATTCGTGCAAAAAAGTGTGGATTCGTAAAAAAATAATCTAATTGTAACAATGGAAAAGTTGCATTACATTGTGTAGAAAAACAACAGAAAATTATAATAAGCATCAAACAATAACGTTAGAACATTTTCTCCTTTTTTTAGATATGACATTGTAATAGTATTACATGCTTAATTTTGAGCAATTATGTTTTCTTCATCTTTTTAAGGAAAACCATTTCGGTCCGTAATTTTGTTGCCACATTTAAGAAACGACGTATATAACACAATTTATACAGGTGGAGGTTTACAATTTTTGTATCAAGTGCAATCATTTTACACCTGTAATTTGTATAAATCGTATATACCTGTTACTTCAGTAGGTGTTTTTTTTTTTCAATTTGCCAGTGACCGTCCGTAAAAAATCGAGCAAGATTGGAAATGGCTCATAGTAGGCCTATACAAGTTACCATTAATATTTTCATTTGTTTTTTGTTTGTTTGTGTTTGTTTGTTTGCTTTTCTATTTTACTTTTATTTCAATGTAATTTTCTTCTGTATAATGAGTAACAATTTAAACCTATGCTAGGCTTACAATTTCATGTAAAGATTTTTGTTTACTTTAAACGCGTCATGTAAAGTCAGGTCATTGTTTATAATAGTTTAGAGTTAACTTGTCATGCGGGTTTACATTGCCTTGGAATGTTGCAAATTACGATAATTGGTTATTATTGATTCATTTATTTTCACTCATCTTGTACGTTTATCAATATGATAATGATTAGGCCAAGGTATATTATTTATTCTCTAGCGGAAACAGCAAAATTGCACTGTAAATATAAATTACTTAATCTTCTACAAATTACTCTATAAAACATCGTTTTGACTAGTTACTTAAAATGATGTTTTGGTTATACAGTTATAGGACTCAAATGTAGAAAGTTTATTTTTACACTGGGGTCCTATATAGGGCGCTTCACAACCCTTAGGGATGCAAAAGAGGTCACAAAATGTAGGGGGACTTTAGGACAAATTTGCTCATGCAAACAAAATATACATTATTATGACATTTTATCTTTTACTAATAATGGCAAAAAGGTTTATCTCAGCTTCTTTTGCCCGAAACCCTGTGTTTGAAGTCAAAAAGGCTCTGTACTTCCCGGAATTTTTGTTTCTTGTATTTCCTTTTAGCTCATTTTATCGGCCATTTTTTTTAATTTGTCGATAAAACATTCGAAAACATTTCAAAATAGCCATGTAATGAAACGCGATTTAAAACCTTTGTGCTCGCCTTAGCACCTGAAGCTGAGACAATTTTTGGCCTAAAACAAGAAGATCACGCACCTTAGGACTGCATTTTGACATGTCGTAATCCTTGGCCTTTTCCGGAGGAATAGAAGAATTCCAAAATCAAACTTGTCCCATGTCGCTTGTTAAAGGTGGGTGTCCGCTCGTCTTTGGGACCCCCCTGATTTACCCGGAAGTAGTATCGATTTTGATATCAGATGAAAGGTCGTATTTTTCTCATTGTCGTCCTGAAATTTGAGCTCTCATATCCATTTCATTTCCAAGATATAAACAAAAAACCGCCGTTTTAGTGGTTAACCATCAATATTAGCACAGTATTGAATAGGGCTATGCAACATGCATTATTGCGTCTACCATCAAAACCGCAAGTTTGTTTCCAACGGTACTTGGTGGGGTGTATGTGCAAGTGCCAGGCTCTCATATCAAGTAAAGAACACAATACACATAAATCGGAACAAGCACCTTTAAATATATTCCAAAGGTGTATGAATCTGCATGCAGTGAGCTGGATATCTGGTTTCTTGAAATATCTATTGTTGCCGTATTTCTTCAGTAAATCAACTCCCCGCAAGTGCTTTCGAAGATATGGTTTAATTTGTAATTCCAAGATAACGTATATCCACCATATATCCATTGGGTAGCAAATTTAGACAATCCCAGACAACATGCATGTGCATAAAGCAATGGCCACTGCAATACTAAATGCTGCATTCCTACATGCACTGATGCGTGGACTCGAACAATTGACGGCTTTCAGTCTCTCAATGGATGGGTAAAGTTACGAATCCACCGTTATTCAAAGGTTAATGCGGACATTGATTATACATTTTGAGCAATGGTTTAAGTCAGTTTAATCAGCTTTCTCGTTTAGAGTTGGTTGTTACCTTAACAACAAAAACTGACACAGAGGGTCCCAAGGCTATGCCTCGTCCAACGGCATTGTCAATACGCCAAAGAGTGTTCGCACTACGACGGGAAGGGTACAAACAAGTCAAAGTAAGACGAATGACCAAATGTCCACACCCAACCGTTCACCACAGAGTTGATCGACTTCGCTGGGCAAGGGAGCACAGAAGACTACAGCCCGGACACTGGCAAAATGTTGTGTTTATGGAGGAGAGCCGCTACATCCTTGACCATCAAGATGGAAGACAAAGGGTTCGTCGATTACGTCGATTACTCATGATGGTGGCGGCTCAGCGATGGTATGGGCCGGTATTCATTGTGGAGGAAAAACGTCACTGGTGGTACCAGATGAAACATGAACGCCGTCGTGTACCTGGACATTCTGGAAAACCACTGTCTGCCACATGCAAGAAGGGTTTATGCAAACAATTTTCGGCTGCAAGAGGACAACGCCAAGCCGCACAGGGTCGCTGTAGTGAGACATTTCTTTAGTCATGAGGGGGGTGAGCAGATACTATGACCGCTTGCTCCCCTGACTTGACCCCCTATAGAGCATGCCTGGGATGGCTTAGGCCAATCCATCAATGACAGGGACAATCTTCCTCAAACTTTACAGGAGTTAGCTCAGGCTCTGACCGATGGGTGGGACAACCTGCCCATTGACATCATAAACAACCTTGTGGACAGTATACTCGATATTAATGACTGATTGACAGTATGATTGAATATTTCGATGCATGAAATCACCCAAAAATGTGTTATCTGTAAAACTGACTGATGTGAAAAAAATATAACAAAATCCTTAAATCTGCTGTTGAAATACCCACTTTTCCTTTCAGGCTAAGGACACAGTTCGTAAAGGCTTAATTGTGGTCTAAGTTCATGGTGATCTGTCCGGAAGAGACTGAAAAATCAAATAGTGTTGCGATATTCACCCTAGATATCATAAATAACTCGCACTGTAAGAATCATTCCATAAAAAGTGGAAAAAATTTATTCCAACTTTATGAGCAACAGTGTATATGGCATTTTCTATGAGTTTTTCTGTGAATCACTGATAGCGTCTTTAATTGTTATTATGACCCTTCATGTGGGGTACTAATTTCACTAAGAAATTCCTATGGGAACGTGGTTAACGAAGTGCGGGTCCCATGGATCTCCTTGTCCACAAACGGGGGTCGGGAAACATTGTCCACTTAAGTGTTAAAGTAATTTTGATATTATTTTTTGTGATTAACCGAACCTTCAACTGTTAACCATTACAGCCATCTGCTACGAATAAACACCATCATCACTGCAAAACCTTACCGGAAGTGCTGAGGTCAAAGCTATCGTCGGCTGTCAAACGGAGTGGAACTCGAAGCTCGATTTATATGACTATGTCAAAAATATTGTATGCTAGTATTTAATCTTTGTAAATACGTTACATGTAATAAGTTAATTGGTTCCGAATCAAACCCTCTATTCTAATGATATAAACTGTTTAAGCTTGCCTTAGTTGCCTTATTTTTAATACCCACAATACAAGATTACAAGATATATAGAATCACAATGTGTCTTGTTCTGCTTGCTGAGGTATAATTTCTCGTAACATGTGCACTTTGTGATTCTTGAAGATATTATCATAGCCACCGATAATTTTCAGAATGACTGTAGCGCATCATAAGCTGGCTGCTTCGCGCGATTCACATGCCCCATCCATATCTATTTTGGGTTTTTCCATTAAGCGAGCACTGCCGCTAGTGTTCTTCACACTACATTTGTTAGCAATAGCCAATTGCGACTCGCCACTGAACAACAACGACAACAACCATGACAAACAAACTGAGACAATTATGATTACTAAAAATATCACGCACGATGTGATCGATGTATGTGACAATGGTCATGCTCTTATTTTGAACACCACTGTACAGTTGAAAACTAACCCCGATCGAGCCTGTAATGTTAGCGTTTTGGTACAAAACTGGACTGGAATATCAATAGAAATATTACGGTCGGGCATAAGTAACGCGTACACATATTTCTACGTTGAAAACATAGGACAGCAACCGGTTAATTGTTCTCAAAATCGAATTGTGCTGATTTCGGGCAACGGAACTCCGTGTATGACCGAAATTCAAGGTCAAATCCTCATATTTAGCTTTCGCTATACGGAATTAATACTAGAAATCCGCCCGGCAGATGTTCAGACTTCAGCCTGTGCCGAAACAAACCATGTACCAATCATGCGTAATCTCCCTGTAAATACAAATAGAGTGCCATGCGAGTCAAGCAAGTATGCAAGTAAACTAAAATCTGCGACTAAAACGTGTACATTAGTTCATTCCAGGTGTTGGTTAGTCAATCAGTTTTTGACAAAATGTCACAGTCCGTGCATTTGCAGTCTAGGTTCTAGGGAATGGCTGTCAACGTGCCCTAATGGCAAAGACAGTAGCCCTAGTACCAGCGTGTATCTGGTAGCATATGATCAAAATATGGAAGAGTTGTCATTCAATGATACAGGTTTGCACTTTCTAAAACCTCACGCATTCCGCGGACTTGAAATAGTGAAAGTGTTGGTACTAGAACACAACAGAATCCACATACTGTCTCCCACCATTTGCCAAAATTTACCAAATTTGCAAGTACTAAAACTAGGCCATAATGAGTTGAATAACGTAACGTCTTATTTATTTGCTGGGGGATGTTCGAATCATCTATACCAATTTGAACTGAACAATAACCATCTCAAAAGCCTAACCTCTGACGTGTTTGTTTCACTTGACCGACTGAAGACACTGGATCTAGGTAACAATGACCTTGCAATGCTTCCCGAAGACATCTTTAAATCGATGAAGGAGTTAGAAAATCTCGATCTGAGTCACAACTTGCTACGCGCATTGCCATCAAGTGTTTTTGCCTCACTGCGGAGGTTGAGCTTTCTCAAACTGAATGACAATGTCCTGACTGCATTGCCTGTGCAGGTCTTTGTCTCATTATCGAATTTGAAGACTCTTGACCTGAGTAACAATGTACTTAGTACATTACCGAAAGATGTATTAGTCTCGCTGGGGGCACTACAAACCCTCGACCTGAGTAACAACCTCATATGCTTCTTACCAGGTGGCACTTTTACACCACTAAGCCAGCTGTTTAAGCTTGCCCTGAATAACAATAACTTGATCTCGCTGCCAGACGGTATATTTGCTTCACAGAAATTGTCGCTGCAAATCTTAGACCTGACTGACAACAGTATAAGTACGTTGTCAGTGGGTTTTTTGGCTACACTTAATGGACTGATAACGCTCAAGCTTGGCAGTAATAAGATAACAACCATTGCAAGTAATGCTTTCCATTCTTTGACATCAGTGATTGAACTTACTCTATCCAACAATAACTTAGAGGAATTACCCTGCAGTTTATTTCATTCCATGGCAAATCTATTATTGTTAGATTTATCACAAAATAACTTGGAAAATATGACTTTTCACTTCGAGGAATCAAGCAAACTGATAGTACTTAATATGAGTGGAAATTTCTTGTCTGCACCGCCCTCTTTCAATGCACAGATAGGATTGAAGTTCTTGATATCAGTAACAACAGGTTGGCTACTATAGATTCAAGTGCCTTTTCAAAGCTTGAGAATATGAGATTATTTTCCCTCAAACAAAACAACTTAACAAAACTTCCACAAAAAATATTTGGTTCAATGAGTCAACTACAATACTTAGACTTGAGCTCAAATTTGTTACAGATATTGCCACAGAGGCTGTTTAGCAATCAGAAAAGCCTTCTATCCTTAAATATCAGCTACAATCTGCTACCACAGGTAAAACCTAATGCCATGTCAGGACTGAATAATCTCAGATTTTTAGACGCTTCCAACAACATCCTGGTGTCTTTATCAAGTCACATCTTTCAAGAGTTGAAGGAACTGAAGATTTTGGATATATCAAACAATTTGATCCGTGCGATTGACCGTGAAGTGTTTATCAATAAAAGCAATCTCGAAATTATTGACCTGAGAGAAAATAAATGCTCCAAGTAACACAAAAATCCTTCAAAGGTCTTCAGAATACTACTACAATTTTGGTGACCAAATATTCAACATGTTGTTTTGTCGAAGAAGCAAATTGCATATCTCAAGAGCAGCGACCGGTATATCTAACTTGCGCCAGAATGTTACGTTATGTTATTCTGAGAATTTCAATTTGGATTCTTGGGTTGTTTGCAATCATATTCAATAGTATTGCATTGTATGTCCTTTTAAGTAGGAAACAATCAAACAAAGTACAAACATTCCTCATATCTAATCTCTCGGTGTCAGACCTACTCATGGGTATTAACCTGTTAATTTTGGCAATAGGTGATGTCTATTATGGAGAGCATTTTCCGTCATATGCCCACATATGGATTCAAGGCTTTGTTTGTAAGGTGGCAGGAATAATTTCAATCTTATCGAGTGAAGCGTCTGTATTTTTTATCACGTTAATAAGTATTATCCGCCTTCGGGGTCTCCGAACTCACAACAGTAGCCGCCGTGCAATCACAAGATCACTGTACCTTTGTGTTGGATCAGTCTGGTTGGTGTCGTTCTTGATAAGCCTCATACCAATTGCCTTGTCAGGCAATCAAAGTAATGTATTTACCATTTCAGAGGTCTGTATAGGAATTCCGATTGCCAGGCAATTTATAATTGCACCGAGACCCGAATCTATAGAAATCGCTAAAGCTCACAATAGTCACAATGTAATTCCTGTAGATAGGCCTATATTCACAATCTCGTTTCCCGAAGCCAGTTATGAGATTCAGCAACAGTCGTCGTCGTCGTCGTCCAAAATTAACGTTTCCTATTTCCATACAGATGTAATCGGAAGTTATCCAGCGACATATTTCTCAATTGCAGTTTTTATTGTTGTCAACCTGTTGTGCTTTACTGTAGTAGCATTCTGTTACATCAAAATTTTCATAATTTCAAAGAAAATTGTCAAACAAGCTAGTAGAAAGGTATGTTGCAGTGAAGAGTTGCGTATGGCAAGAAAAATGTTTCCATTAGTCTTTACGGATTTCATTTGTTGGGTACCGATATGTTTGGCATGCATTCTTGCACAATGTCAAGTTATTAAGATTTCACCTGAATTTTACGCGTGGATAGTAGGCTTTATTTTACCCATCAATTCCTCAATTAACCCATTTCTATACACACTTTCAGAGTATATTTTAGATTGGCAGAACAAACGACATCGGAACAAAAGAGCTGGGCAAAATATCGAAATGCAGATTGGGTAGAGCCAAAAAAGAAGAGAAAGAAATACTCTAGAGCAGTACTTTTTTAATGTAAGGGCGCATAAAAATTATCAGATTCTCGTAGCCCTTCCTCCTTACGTTTTGGGGTAAGGTCAAAGTTTTTAAATTTTCTTAAGTTAATATGTTTTCAATCCTGAAATTGTGATAGATGATAGACCTAATTGTGTTATCAATCAACCACAGTCACTTTGAATGTGATTTTAGAGACATTTAGGGGTCTATTCCTCGTAAACTTAAAATAAAAAAGCCTCACCATTTTTTTACTGATACGGCTGAAAGTTGGTGGTAATATCAATTTTCAGTGAAAACAGCTATATTTTAGTGTCATTTAGTGAAGAAATAACAAGTAAAAACCGCCTTCCCTCCTCATTTTTCAGAGGCCACTGCTACTAGAAACTAATAATTAATTTTAAGGAACCTAACCTTATTATAAGCTTGTATGAGATTGAAGAATCTGAGGATTTGTAATGCAGTGAACAACCTGAGGAAAATGACCAACGTAGTGTTTTATGATTTTTTTTTTTAATTCGCATGTTCTCTAATTTATATCTCAAATATTTAAAACCTGTTTGTATAGTGTTGCATATCAACAAAAGGCTCGCTTTCTCAGCTTTACAATGGCAATCCTTGTATAATGGACAGGTACATCCCAGGTCATAACTAATCTACTTTCCTACCACATATTCACTAGTATTTTTATGTTGTATATACTATATTCTTCAAAATAAGCTTTTGGGCCATCCTGATTTTTGACTTAAAAACAACATGGCGGCCAAAATACAAATTCTTACTAAAATGGTTAAAACCGTATTTTTTCCGTTGAGAAATTCACACAAAAACTCTTAATTTCCCATTTTATTTTACAAACACATTGCTCATTGCATTTGACAAAGTGAAATTTCACATTATCGAAAGAATTCAAAATGGCCACCACAAACGCTCAATAATCAGGGTGGCCCCAAAGCTTATTTTGAAGAATATAGTATATACAACATAAAAATACTAGTGAATATGTGGTAGGAAAGTAGATTAGTTATGACCTGGGATGTACCTGTCTATAACAGAAACTTGTTTCACGCTTGAGTGCCAGTTGATGTAGGATGGCTTAGAACACAATAGACCAGTTAACAGCAATGTTTGTAAACATGCTAGGGCCTGGTATCTTCAAATAGGTCGGCCTGACCGTTACACACTGGGCAATTGCATCTGTTAGAGTTTTAATACTATGGGCCATAACGATTCGCAAGAATGGATTGGCAGGCAACCAAAGAAGTGACGTAGGATGTTAACTGGTCTATAGGTCATTTCATCTTTAATTATAACATAACAATGCCGTCAGTTTCAATTCCCGGTCGCCTCTATTGCTTTCAAAAAACACTTTTGGCATAAACACACACTCCCTTTTTCCAAAAATGATGTCAGAAAAAATGGCACCTTACCGTATTCAAATGTCTAAAGTCAAGATATTATCAATTTACAACAACAATTTATTGGCCATGGGATCAAAAAAGGAAAAATGTTCATTTTGATTACATACTTCGCAGAAGTAAACCATTTTCCACTATAAATAATAATAAATATTATAATTACCATTTATTTGGTATGGCAATTGTAAAGATTGCACATTTTCATGAAAATGAATAAAATGCCATCTCAATTTCTTTTCTGAATATCAGTGATCAGACATCTCAAGAACAAACGGTTTGAGTGATTATATATGTAGACAGACTAGGAACCCTGAAACATATTCTTAAGTGCAAGTGCACAAAATGGTGCCTTAACACTTAAGTGACCAAGGGGGGGGGGGGGTTCCTAGGATCAACAATTTGTTTTCACGTCTCTGGCCGCTATTAACGCCTTGGGATGTTTGCGCCGAAATTTTTGGTATTGTCTACTTTTAAATACCGTTCTTTTCATACCAAAATAATTAAAATCGGCCAAGCGTTATGAGTTTTATTAGTGGGGGTCCCATGGACCCCCCCCCCCTTGGGCACTAACGGAAGTCATTTTCCCATATTTTTTAAAATAAGATAAAACCAAGAACTAAAGCAAATTTTTTTTTGCTGATATAAGTTCACACATACATTAGTAAAAAAATTTTGTAACTTAAAAAAAGATTAAACACCTTTATGTGCTGAAAAACAAACAATTTCAACAGGATGTTGCCAAATCCAACCTTACTGTATAACTCTATGGAAAATGACAGTGTAATTTTGCAACACCCGTAAAAAATACAGGATTCCCTAAATACTCTAGTTTTGTGTTACATATGTAATTTGGGTCTTCTAGATAGATATCCCATAACATAATTTTTCAAATATTTGGTATACGCGCAAGCTCATTTGAATTTCCGTCTTTTTCTTCCCAATTTTCGCGTGTTTGAAAACAATGTTTTGCCCCTAATTTTCAGCCCAATTAATACCAATTTCACATTTTTTTTGCTTATTTGGGGTTGTCTTATGACCCTTCACATGATTGTGGTATAAATTTCGTGCAAAAAGTCCGCTCGGAAAGTGGTTTCCTTATGGGGGGGGTCCCATGGAACCCCCCCCCCCCCCTTGGGCACCAACGGAGTGAAAAACCCCCTGTCCCTTAAGTGTTAAGGAGAGTGGGTCCAAGACATGTTTTTTAAGTTGGTCAAATTTTTAAAAATTGATCCATCATGTTGAAAACTAGACCATGTTATTTGTCTAACCACAAGGTTCAGAAAGGTTAAGGTTTGTACTATCTACAACGTAAAGTTTTAAGAGTTATAGGCTAAAAACAGCAAAATCAATACAAAAGGGTCAAAATTTCAGGTGGTAGCAGGGGGTCAAATTTTTAAGTTGCTCCGATTTGATAAATGGTGGCAAATTCTTGGTGGAGCTCATAGGATCAAAATAAGGAATAGTTTTTGAGTGTTCCTCAAATTCTTGCTTAAGAAAGTAGGGGGAAACAAGGTCAAGCCCCATTGAATTCATCGAAGTTGACCTTTTGGGCCCTACATCGGTAACTAAGCAATTGAGATACTCAAACGATTCCTTATTTTAATCCTATGACTCCATACTATTTGCACCATTTTTTATCTACATCGGAGCAACTTTAAAATCTTTCAACTGTGTTTTTTGTAAATCTTTGTTTCCTTTCGAAAAATGATGAAATATTTAGTCAAAGTTAGTTGAATGCACAGTAGAATCCTAAGTTTTTTAATGCGTTCAAAGAGTATCTTGGAAAAGTATCTTGTGCTTTGGTCATGAAAAAAATAGCTCAATCGTTATCGGATGGTAGATGAGCACCTGAAGTCTTTTTCAACTGTATGGGTAATAACAGTGACTCTTTAATCCCTCTGCATACCGAGCAATATCTGAATATTCAGCAGTGCATGCTATTATTTGCTCGAAGTCCAATGCACATTATGTACATCTACTGGTCACTGATATTAGGCAAAAAAAATTGTGGTTACATTTTATTAATTTTCATTCAAATGTGCAACTTTTGCACTTGACATAACCCAGAATGAAAATATTGTAATATTAGACAATAGGTTAGTGCTCACACGGGGTCGGACGTAAAGCAATATTAGGCAACCTTTTTGAAGAGCACCCCCCCAATTTTCCAAAATTTGGTATATATTTTGTCACAGTTACGTTGGTGTGATTTTCTAGGAAACTATACTCGAACGATAATGCTAAAACTGCGTATTTCTCATAAAATAACGATTTTGTAATAAGAATTTTGATCACATATGAACTTAACGGCAAGGCTAAAGGCTAGCGTTTTATGTTCCTTCCATGAGGACAATAGTGCCACCGACATCGAGAAAATAAATAAGCCTACTAACTTGATTGGCCTGAACCAATACAACAACTAATTGATGAGCGTAGCCACGTACATGGCGCTATTGCCCTGCTATTTCACATTGGAAGGCCGTTTCCAGCAGCCTTCGGGATCCCGATAATAATTATTCTAATTACAAAATTCCTTCGTTTGTGAGACAGACATTTTCGAGCTTAACCATTCACAGGTATGGTTTACTAGCCAGTTACCAATGCAACCGTATAAAAATCTCGATTTTTTTGAAAAATTGGGGTGCTCTTCAAAAAAATGTGCTAATATTGCTTTAAGTCACTTATTACCGGTTCTAACTTCTGTCGGTATTAGCGTCGGACTTAAATTGGCCGTGTGGATGCACACTGATCGGATCTAAATCCTGTCGGTATTAGTATCGGACTAATAATAACGGCGAAGAAATCAGTTACTTCGCCGATATGCGTAACCAATGTCCTTATGCAAGCATCTTTTTCTCTTTGATTCCATGGAGTATTTCCTTTCTTTATATCCATTACGGTCTGAAGTAAATAAGCTTAAAACATTAACAAAACCCCCAAAACTCAAAGTTTTGGATTTTTCAATGGTCACTGTGTGGTACAACACAATAATACGTGTGTATTGATTTTACACAAAGGAATTCCGACTGAATGAGCGAGAAAGCCTATGCAATATTGATTGTGGTCAGCGTGTTCCTGTCGCAGTACACTGCAATGCCCATTGAAAACGCCAAAAACTGCAACTTTTGGTTTTGAGGTCTTACGTCTTTCAGGCGCTCTATCTCAGCCATTTTTGCACGCTTTTTTGCATGAAAGAGCACGACCTAGGCAACAAAATGTATATTTTGAAAACTTACCAAATTATCCGACTTTGGCACAATACTGATCGAAAAACATGCCGAAATACTTTTTGTGCTACCTGTATATAACGTCCATAGAGGAAAATCTGACGATCACTGCAAAAAAGGTAGCTAGTGTTAGTTTTCTTGTTAGATCTAAGGTCAATTTCCCCCTAACCCAAGGCAGGGGTCCGCTCCGTGATTTTTTTTCAAAAGTGCATTTAAATGCAGGACATTAGGGATATATCCCTAAACCATCGCTTAAACCTTCAAAAACTCACCTGATAAAAAAATCACGGAGCGGTCCCCTGCCTTTGGGTTAGTGGGAAATTGCTCCTAGATCTGACAACACAAATACCGCTACCTCACTTTTTGCGGTGATTGTCAAATTTTCCTCTAGAAACGTTAGTGATATATACACCTTTTGAGGGGTTTAGATAAAAAGTACTCAGATATAACTGATGTAATTAATATTTAAGACATCTTGAAGACTTTGCGATCGATACGATAGGTCGTTTATTATTACATAACAATGCTGTCAGTTTCATGAAACAGAACCATGCATATGTAGGCCTATGGTAGATCGTATATTTTATGTAAAATTCTTTGCGTTCTGCATTCTTTCTTTCAGTTAATATTCAATAGGATTCCTATGGGCAACTTGTGTTGCAGTACGTATACTACGTGTAAATTAATTTGTGTACATATTCTGCACATATCATTTATTAGGTCTACATTTGGACATTCAAATGCACCTGAATAACGCAAGGATAATATTGATGGCCTGCCCTTCTTTAATCCCACGCCAGCCTGGCAGTGATCATTATGCTACTCTCATTTAATCCTCTGAGAGGATTTTCAAAATCAATGATTTGTTGTGAAGTTTTATTATTGCCCCTCATACGTCAGAGCTTGCACCTCCACGCAAATGGTATGGGGATTAGGTTAATCAAATATAGTCAGAAGTGTAAAATACGTATACGTATGTTTTCAATTGTTTTCTAAATTGGTAAGTGGGTTAGAAAATCTTTTCAGTAGTAAGGTACAATCCACCAGAAACGAAATCGATACGGATTGGTATTGCTGATGTTTAAAGCAGGACAATACATTTTAATGAGGGTAAGACACGAAAAATATGAAACCGCTCAACGTGCTAAATTTGGCTGGTATCCTTGGTATATGACCTGGATGAAAGAAATCGACCGAGCCTATACGGAATTATAGTAGATTTCAAATTAAGTGAGACTTCTTGCATATTTCCATGGTTGGTGATATTGATCAAAGCAATAAATCAAAGCAATATATATGTTTTTCTTAAACAAATCATAATTTTTTCCTCACATGGCGCGCAGGTGTCCGAATTAAATTATTGCACTAAAATGTTTCCTTCTATATTCAAAAGAGACCATTCCGTGTCGCATTTTAAAGGTCAAACATGGTGGAGGTTATTTGATTACACAATCTGTCAAGAATAGAAGTGATATTTTGCCAGTCTAGAAATCACTATTCCCTAAAATAGGATCAGTTTTACGTTCAAATCCTGCAATTAACATGATTGAAACTCTAAATGTGCAGAAGCAATCTAAATCTGGGGTGTCCACTAACACTAATTCAATTTAAGCAAGGATGAAATGAAAATGATATATGACTGTAAACCTATAGTGTTATTTTAATTAAAAGCTGACTCAGATTTCACGAGGATGCCGTTCTCAAATTTTCAACATATTTTATCTGCAATGTTTTTTTCGTAAGGGCATCGAACTGGCATCGGAATAATTGGGTAGACGTTTCATATACATGTAGAGGTATTGCTATTCATTCCGTCAAGAGGTACTGCACAACGTCATACAGCGCATGGCAGAATCAATTGTAATAACTCATTTGCATCCATGGGACTTTTATATGAAACGTCTACCAATAAATGAGGGTGTTACATAACAATGCTTTCACCCGGGGGGGGGATAACTGGGTATTCTGGTCGGGTAAGCACCCAAGTTACAAAAAACCCGAGACCTGGACAGGTCTCGAGACTTGCATTATAGGGTATCAAATTCAACCCATGTCTCTGTCACGTGTCAGTATCACATAGGATATTAAATTTTACTTTTCAGTCTCAGATAGAGTATAAAATTAGCAGGAATCTGTTAGAATGATGATTTTTGTGTTGATATCATGCTCAAAACAAAAAACAAACTGTCCAAAAACTAGCTCAAATAGAGTGTCAAATCCAAGGTCTCGGATAGCGTGTCCATTTGAATAGCTTTAGTCTCGGATAGGCTATTCATTTGAACAGATCTGGTCTCAGACACGGTACCATTTCATTCGTTTCACCGCCGGAACCTTTGTATGTTGTAACTCGAGTGGTTACCCGGCTCGAGTACCGGTGACACCCCCGGGGCATTCACCTCATGCAAGGTCATTGGTTTTCTTTAGAAAAAGTGACATTTTATTTATTTTTCAAGAAAATGGGCAAGCTTTATAGGAGAACAAGACGATAATGTGATTTAAATAATTTCTAATTAATTTTACACTTTGTTTTGTCTTCCTCCATTGATGTGGTTGCGGAAAGTATTGTCCAGTTGGTTATTTGGTCTATGGCCCACAGTAAATGTTGCCAAACTCACGCTTATCGAGATACCAGTAAATCTATAATGTTGTGTCGTAATTTACAAATGTATATGGTATCTTTTGGAATTCTTAGAATAGCTCCTCTGCCTTCTTTTGGTACCATTTTTTAAATGATTATGTTTCATGCAAGACTGCACATGAGGCATAACGTATTGCCGCAACGAGTTGCGGTGTCGGCCAATTAGAATTATGAATTTCGGTGACGTATACACTCACAACGCGTTGCGAAGTATCTAGCAACGCGTTGTGGAATCTCACTACGCGTTACGCGCTTCACAACGCGTTGTGAAGGCTCACAAGCCATAATGGCCATAACGTACTGCTGCAACGCGTTGTGAAAAAGTCACAACGCTTTGCCAAGATTTCACACCGCGTTGCGGCGTTGGCCAATCACAATGATTAATTATTGTGACGTTTTAAAAATAAGCCCACAACGCATTGCGGGCCTTCGCAACACGTTGCCAGCCTTCACAACGCGTTGCGGCAGTACGTTATGACCCATATGGCTTGTGGACCTTCACAGCACATTGTGAAGTTTGCAATGCGTTGTGAAGCCTCACAACGCATTGCCTGATACTTTGTACGCGTTTTTTGTACAAAAAAAGTCATACAAATTCATCACTCTGATTGGCTGACACCGCACACATTGTGAAGCCCGCAATGCGTTGTGAAGGCTCGCAACGCGTTGCGGATTCTCGCAATGCGTTGCTAGATACTTCACAACCCGCTGTGGGTCTATTTTTTGAAATACGCCACCAAAATTCATCATTCTAATTGGCAAATATCGCAACACGTTGCGGCTTGCTATAGGTGGGGACAATTGGACACCACAACTGAATGCTTGTGAAATATCTCTAGTATGAATGGGTCTGCTCCGGGGGGGGGGACTTCTGGACATTCATTGTTGCAACAATGGTATTCATTAATTTTTGGCATTTGTTTTATAGTTCCCTGTTGACAATAAAACAATCACGTTTCATTGAATTTTAGTAAAACCATAAAATTAAGTGTGCCGACATTGGACAATAATATAGCACAATAAGTTGGACAACCATATACTTCAGGAAAGTGTTACATGAGACTATTAGTTATCCCCTGTTTGTTCACGCAATACGGAAAATACCTATGGTTGTGTGCTGTAACACATGTAGCGCAGGCAGAATGTGATACCGCATCCAACCATAGGTATTTTCCGTATTGCGTAGAACAAACAGGGGATAACGAATTTATCATTTAGTAGACATGAATATTGAAGTGGTAAGCCTTGAAGGCTTGAATGGTAAGTATACGGAGATTATGGTGATATGACTCTCCCCCGGGGGAGAGGGAATCACCTACATCTCTAGTACGTTCCTATTCAAGCCTGACTTATGCCACAGATTGCAAATGGTAGAGTCAACCCGGATACCAGAGTGCTCGGGCCATAAGGCAAGCGGAGCTATGGTGATATGGTCTCGCCGGGAGAAGGTTGAACAAACCAATAATAGAATAGTTGCACTTACCGACTTCAATGGGTAAAGTGCTACTGGGAGCTGTGGAGACTGGAAGATGTGGAGGCTTGCTGTGATGACGAGAGCTGATGATGGATCCTAGCTGCCGTCGAACCGCTGCTTACTAGACATCTCGGATATAAACTGTGTTGGAATGTAGAAGACAAGCCCATCCCATAGCATCCATGACATCTTGTATCAGAAGCTCCCCGGTAGGATGGCCCAAGGCAGCCGCCTGAGATCTTACTTCGTGAGCTCCTATGGTTCGTCCCCCCTTCAGACGACCTCCTATTAGCTAGGCTCTCCTTTAGGACTGCCACATCCTCTTGCTAAGGCGGTCTTTGAGGCCGGGCGAAACGGCTTCTGAGTTGTAGAAAAGCTGGTCGTGACCCCCCTATAGGGCTGAGTCTTGCTGTGGTAAACGTCAAGGCTCTAACTGTACACCAGGGTCCTCATCTCTGGAACCTGAAGCTTGTCGGAGATCTGGTGGATGATGATCGGCTTGTGGAGTGAAGCTTGAGAAATTGATTCTTGGCCCAGGTACCGATCGGGGAAGAGGGCGAGCGGCGTTCCCTGTGAGGGTGAGGTGATTCTCTGCTGGATAGACAGACATGGAAATCCGATACTCTCCTGCCTGATGCGGCGCGACAAGGAAGAGAGTCCTCTTGGTGTTGTCCCGCTATAGACCCTGGTGGAAGGGGCTCCTAAGGAGGACGTTGAGATGACTGGAGGCTGTTGGCAGGTCCCATGCGGGTACCAGAGAGCGTCAGGCGGCCGTCGATAAAGCATTCCTGATGATGTCATGAGCACAAAAGGCGTTTGACACGTGTGATGCCTCCGCCCAACCCCAGATGAATGGCTCCTACTGCCTTGCGACAACTCCTGACTGTGCGTGGTGTTGGGCTCCTCTTCGAAACACCTGCAAACCGGAGTCCGCCACCTCCTTTAGAGTGGCTCGCAGAGGGTCCACTTGGTGATCCCTGCACCAGTTCCGGGTACTTACCAACTCTGGAATTATAAGTCTTCCTTGTTTGTAGGTCCCTCCTTGCCTCTCCGCCAGACCGGCAGCTTGGAGCGAAAGGCCTGCTGCTCTTGTAGGACTGGATGAAATGGGCCATGCAGTCAGTTGATCGCCTTTCAGAGTCTCATCGGAAGGAACCCCCCGAAGTCTCTCATTGGAGAGTCCAACGGGTTGGCGTACAAGCACGACAGAGTCTTGCTTTGACCACGTTGCCGAGGCCAATTCGGGCACACCAGATCATTCGCAGTTTTTTTTTGTTTTTTTTTGCTTGTCTGGTGAACTTGAAGAAGAACTCGAGGAAACTAGGGTCGATCGGAGGGAAGGGCGTATACTGTGACTCTGTCCCACTCCATTGTCACTCGGCGTCCTGGTGAAGAGCCGCTGGGTCCCTGGCCACAAGCAGTATGTCTTGAGCTGGTCGTTGAATGCGGTTTGCGAACAGGTCCACGTGGGGTGTTCCAGCCTGTTGAACTATTGTGCATATCTTGGGGTTGAGGTGCCACCGACGATTACCCCCGGGACTCTCGATGGCCCCGAGTTCCCGGATGTGTCTCCTCGATAGGGCATCTTGCGGGTGTGGTTCTTCCCCGGGAAGGTGAACGTCTGTCAGGGTGATCCGATGACGGAGACACCACTCCGGGACTGACTGTCTGTAGGCAAAAGGTGCGACTCCAGGATCCCCCCTGCTTGTTAAGAAGGAGTCGACTGGCATGTTGTTGCACCGGGCTAGGACGTGACTTCCCTAATCCCTTGACTAGATGGAGAGCCCACAGCTCCAACTTGTTGATGTGGTGCTTGGCCAGCTTCCTTGGCCAAGTCCCTGAGAGGCGGATGTCTCTACGTTGGCTCCCCACCCACTCTTTGACTGGTCCGTCCGTGAGAATGAAAGATGAGATAGTTTTGGGTAACAATAGTTTTATACAATGGCATCATAATGAGTAAACTTACCAGACTTATTTGTCACTATATTTGCTATATGTGTGTGGACAAAGTAAGTTATCATGTAAAGCATGATACAATACAAATAATGTGTTTCATTTGTAGTGAAATCAGTACATTAATTCTTTGGCCAAGCTTTTACAACAAGGTAAGTAATACTTTACTGAATTCTTGATAATTAAGTAATCTGTATCTTATACTAGGCTGTTAAGATGCTATTTTATATTTTATAAAAAAGTAAAAGAGTAATAATATTAATTATGTTTCATCTTCGTAAGGTCTTGATGTTCCCTGTCATTAAGTCAGCTGATTTTATTCAAATTAACATAATTTGGAGGCAGAATGTCTTAAAGACCATAGTACTTTAAATTTTCTTTGTTTTGTTCTACATTGATTTGTTAATTATGACCCAAGTGTGTCGTTCAAATTGTTTCAAACTGATTTTTAACTAAGTTATCAAGTACATTTACAGGGAAATTAGCAAATCAAATTTTCAGTCCAAAATCACAATTTTGAATTATTCCTGTTGACTAAACAATTATTTAACATACCCTAGACTGCCCCCTTAAAGGTAACACAGCTTTATTTCTAATTAAAAAGTGAGAGCATTGTATTTTAGGTCAGTCAAAAAATGTTTTAACATGTTTTAATGATTTTGTGCTTACTTAAACATGTTTCTAAATCATTATTTCAAATATACAACAAACACAACAGGCATAGGCCTTGCTATGAAAGTAGGGCAAGTAGAAGAAGAAGTAGGCCTAACTTGGGTTAGGCTGGTACTTTTTGGTTTGCTTGTCGAGCCTTGAGCCGAGCCATAACTTTTTGTAATGTAAAGGGTTAAAAACGTAAAGCCATAGAAATGTTCATTTGTCTTTCTAGGTGGGATAATGTATGTCCGAGGCTTGCAGAGCTGCATTCCCCGGGCTACAGTCCTCACTCCTAGCCAGGCCTAGTCTAGACCTAGCCTATGCTTAGCCTGGTTAGTTTTTTTAATGGACAACTCAATTATGTCATGATTAGGTAAATTGGGAATACATGGAATAGCTGCAGATTTGTGAATTTTATTCATTAAATTGTCCATTCCAAGTTCTATTGCAAAGAAGACAAAAATATACTCATACCTGCATAGTCACTCTTAGCCTACACATACAACATACGGTATAAATCCACGGGAGTAACCAAACAGAACATGACCGTAAGAGGAACCGAACTTCTTATCTGGGCCTTGCAAAACACTATATGTCTACTCATGATGGTACTGTGCCAGGTACTCCAGGCGTGTGAAACTGTGTACAACAAATGCCTGTATGCTGTAGTCTAGACGATTTCGATATTGCCACCTATTCTACTCCGAGTTCTAATTTATGCAGTATGCAGTAGACCCCCTATGACTGGGGACGATGTAGGGTCGCAGCATAATTTAATTACACAGCTCCACGACTCAGGCGATCGATGAGACACTGATTTTAATTCATGCAGTATCCCTCCACTTTCTGGATGAGTGGCGGCCCCGGGGAGTGGCCTATCCTTTATCCCTGCATGCCTGGGTAGACTACTGCAGCTAAACATAAAAGGCTAATGGCTAAGCCTATCTGATCTCCGGCTGGGCTCAGGGCCTAGCTAGGCCAGGCCGGCAGGGGAAGCTAGCTATGTCATGGCTAGGCCCTAGGCTAACTAAGCCTTCCTAGCCTAGGCTAGGCTATCATTATCAAAAAAAATATTATTAGATCTAGACTCATGATTAGAGCTATTCTAGTCATGACACATTGACAGTCGACAATGTTCTCACCTTTTCCTAGTACTAGTAAGTATGTAACTATCACTATAGGCCTACCTGTAATGTATGCTAAGCCTGCACTACCCATGCCACCATGCACCGACCGGCAACATTGCCATTGCAGATTGTGTTTCCACACTGGCCACTGCCATCAGGGGAAGAACAATCGCATTTTTTTAAATAACACCACATGCACAAAATAATCATAGTTTGAAGTTTAGAAAACAAACATATCACAAGTAAAGATTTGATGAACCAACATATCACAGCAGAACGGCTCGCTTCAAACCAAACCAGGCCTCTGACTGTGACTCAGCAAATTGGTGACATCACAGGGCACCGCCATTGGACAATTGCGTCTTACGTATTTGTTCTGCGCATGCCATCCAATGCCATCTGCATACGTTCGGGGTTCAAGATTATCAACCTCCACGTGGTGAACCCCGGAAACTGATCTTTTCAGGCGAATGATAATCAACTGAGGCTACGCTAACATCTGTTGTCTTTTTTAATTCACTGTCTTTTTAATTCACTGTTGTCTTTTTATCTCGCTGTATTTTAATCATGCCGCGCCAGAGGACACTATCTGATGCCAGTCTGGCACACGTGCCCTTATTAGGGCAGGCATCACCAGATGTCAAGTCAGATGGCATCTCAGTGCTCCAACTAAACGTGGAAGGTCTCACTAGGGCAAAGATAAACATCATCGAACATCTCACACATACGCATAAAATCACTGCGATTCTCCTCCAAGAGATACACGCTACTGACAGTTCCATTCTGAACATCTGCGGCTACACCCTAGCTGCACACACCGAGAGCGCTACCCACGGATTGCCACCTTTGCTAGTAACTCAGCCCAATGGAAACAAATTGCAACCTCACCTGCAGACTCCACCCTGGAATGGGCAACGACCCAAATTGCAGGTGTTCATGTCACCAATGTCTACAAGCCACCTAACCATCGGCTCCAAGCAGACTCTCTAACAACTTATGGTGCACCCTGCATTTACGCTGGCGACTTTAACAGTCATAGCACTACCTGGGGTTACAGGAAAACCAACCCTGATGGAGCTACCCTAGAGGCCTGGGCCTCAAAATCCGGTGTACAACTTTTGCACGACCCCAAGCAACCAGACACTTTCAACTCTGGAAGGTGGAATACGTCTACACCATCTCCATTCACCGTACTGTTCTCGACCGCTTTCCGAAGTCCCAACACAGACCATCACTGATCGCTCAGGAGAGTCTTGCTAAGCCTGTACCAACAAAGCCAGTGAAAAGGTGGAACTTCCGCAAGGCAGACTGGGACCAGTTCAAGAACCTGGTGGATTCAGAAGTGCCCAACCTCCCGACACCAACCTCCTCCAACCTGGACAATTCTTACACAGCACTTTGTCAACTCCTTATTAATATAGCAAAGAAGACCATCCCACGTGGCTGCCGTCGCAGTTATATCCCATCCTGGGATGAGGAATGAGATACTCTTTACAAGATTTCCTGAATTCTGAACCCGGGGAAAAAGCTTCATCCAAGGCTTCAGATCTGACAAATTGCTTGGACAGGAAACGCCGTGAGCACTGGGAGGAGACGGTCCAAGGAATCGACTTCACCCACTCCAGCAGGAAGGCCTGGAAGACTATAAACCGCCTCACCGGCAGAATTTCCAAACCATCGAAATGTCCAGTGACTGCCAACTCAATTGCTGAGCAACTCCTCGCAAATGGTCGTTTCAAGAACATTGATAAGGATCACACTCGCTCTGTCAAAAAAAAGATCACCAAACTTCGTCGAGCCCCCGGCGTGGACGGGTCACTTTCAACATCCTTCTCACTAGATGAGCTTACCTCTGCTATCAGCCAACTAAAGAGTGGAAAGGCCCAGGGCCCTGATAACATATACCAGCAGAGTTCCTGATGCAATGCGGCCCACGATGTCTAGATTGGCTCCAGGAGTTCTACACATGTTGCCTTAGCAACCAGTCCTTACCCAAGATTTGGAGGAGAGCTACTATCATCGCACTCCCCAAACCAAACAAGCCCGTCGACAACCCTAAGAACTACCGCTCAACATCACTACTGTGTGTTTCCTTCAAACTCCTTGAGAGGATGATCCTGGCCCGGCTGGAGCCCGTCGTCGAACCCCATCTGCCTGACGAACAAGCGGGATTTCGCCGTGGCCGGAGCACTGTCCATTAGATTGTAAAACTCACAAATGATATTGAGGAAAGCTTTGAAAAGCGCCGTAAGGCAGGCGTCATCTTGGTGGACCTTACTGCAGCATACGACACCGTGTGGCACCAGAGCCTGACACTCAAGCTTCTCAGGACCAACCCGGATCGTCACCTTGTACAATTCATATGTAACATGCTTGCAAACCGTAGTTTTATTCTCAAGACCAGTGATGGGCAGAGTAGTCGTCTGCGTCATCTGAGGAACGGAGTACCACAAGGATCTGTACTGGCTCCTATGCTGTTCAACTTGCCCTCCTCCACTCGGACAGCAACTGGACAGAAGTAGAAAGCACACTTACTGCAGATATAGCCCTACTTGCAGCATATCTTAAGACCTGGAGACTGAAGCTGAGCGAAGCCAAGACCACAGCTACTGCCTTCCACCTCAACACCAAAGAGGCTCATCGCCAGCTTCAAATCAACCTCAATGGAGTGCCTCTGCCATACAATACTACACCAACCTATCTGGGAGTGAAGCTTGACCGGCAGCTTACTTACCGGCAGTACCTCGAGTCCGTATGCCCCAAGGTATCTTCGAGGAATAACCTCCTGTGCCGACTTGCTGGATCCTCATGGGGTGCCAGCCCAACCACTCTACGCACCACCGCCTTGGCTCTGGTCTACAGCGCTGCTGAATATGCCGCCCCAACATGGTGCAACAGCTCTCACACAAAGAAGCTGGAAACAGTACTCAACGAGACCTTGAGAACCATTACTGGTTGCCTCCGTCCTACTCCATCTGAGTTTCTATCAGTGCTTTCAGGCATTGCACCTGCAGTGCTTCGGAGAGAACATCACACGCACAACTAGTTAATAAGGCTCTGCTGGACAACAAGCAAAGAGTCACACCAGCTCGGCAGACAGAGACTGTGCTCTCGTCGACCTTTCTGTCGACACGCTGCTAAACTCTCCAGCTCCCCATTCAACATCTCAGACATGGGATAGATACTTCAAGACCATATCAACTCACTATCACACCAATGACAGAACTACCACCTGATAGCAATCTTCTACGCAAGGAATGGGTCACCTTAAACCGGATTCGCACAGGAGTCGGTTGCTTCAACAGCAATATGCACCGATGGGGCTGCGGTCATCGCCAGCCTGCCAATTTGGTTCTCCATCACAGAGTGCGGATCACATTCTCACTGAGTGCCCTACCTTTCGTCCACCGGTGGACATAGACTTCTCAAACCCCAACCAATCAACAGTGAGCTGGCTCCACCGTTTACAACATATTTAGCTGCTGCCTCATACGCAAGAAGAAGAAGACTTACGAAATACGATCGGAATCAATACAAAAACAATATCTCACAATCCGAACCCATTTCTAAGCTTTTGCAGTACAATGGTGTGATTAACTGTGTCGTAAGATCAGTGCATCACAACTTGGTCTGGTAAAAATAGGCCAAGTTTTTTTACACCTTGCTATGTTTTCTGCGAGCAGGTCATCTTGTGATCTGCTTGCAAATAAAGGCTTCTTCTTCTTCTTGCGTATGAGGCAGCAGCTAAATTTTTGAAGTTGGTGGAGCGTTCTCATGATATCTTCAGTTTAGTCAATATTCCAATTTACCTCCAAAACAATTTACATTCAAATAAAAGAATTAAGTCAGGCATGGGAGACAGTCTTTTATTTCGTTCTATTATGTTATTCAGTAATTACACACAACAATCAATACCCATTCGTACACTGAAAATAAATTCATCACGAATGGAAAAGTAAAAGAGATGTTATGAAGAGAACTAAGGAAATGAAGGCTTTATGCCCTAGCAAAGCATTTGACAGATCATGGAGGTAGGAGAGAAGGAGAAAGCTCTTCCCTAATTGCATTACGCAACGCCGATTATCCCAATTATATCACTTGGCAACTCATTGTGAAAGCATAGACCAACAAAGGCCACTTCTCGGCAGGGAGTACTCTTTCATGTTCCATGATCATCGCGGACAGAAGCGGGGCACGCTCAGTTGAACAAGATATGACCTGTGCGCAGAAAGGTATATCCCCGATGCGCAGTGGTTTGTTTACATGTGGAGACGAAAACAAAGAGATTGACTCAATTACAGCCGAAATTCTGAGTATTTCAGTCCAAAAAAATCGGAGATAGCATGTTCCTAAGATGAGTTACATTGATTCTAGTTTTTGAAAACTTGGATGTTTGTAACGCCGTATTTCTTAAAGTATGATATTTGGAGACGAAATCTAACTTGAATTGGGAAGATTTTCTGAGGATACAAATTTGTATAAATTTGCACTTTGTTGTAGAATACCAACCGAGCTCATTTCGTAGGTTTATTGAACAAAGAAAAAAAAAAGGAAGTTTTGAACTTGCCTGCTGTCCTGATCGGCCCCATAAACAAGCATACTCGGATATCTGTCATGCACGACAGAAAATAAGGTAAAGGTTAAGGGGACGGACCTGTGTACACAGGAACGGAGTGCCCATCTCTCTTTCGAAGCGATTGGGCCAGACTCCACCATATAATGTTGCTGTAGTGGGATCGCCACACCTCATCTACAGCGAGTCTGTTACCTTCCCAGCATTGAATAATGCCGGTACCCATTTATACACCTGGGTAGAGAGGAGTAATCGAGGTAAAGCGCCTTACTCAAGGACTCAACACATTGATCCCAGCGGGGCTCGAACCCACAAACTTTGGCGTGCGGGCCGAACGCTGATCCACTGGACCATATGTGGTCCAGTGGACAGAAAATACAAAAGCATATTATTACATGAAGATGGCTTTTACGGCTTATTCCCTCCAGGTTTGATTTAATATTGGTAAAATTGTTTTAAAAAATGGGAGGGGCATATTTTGCTGGAAATGTCCTCTTATCTCTTTAAGCTTAATACATTAACATAACCATGAACATTTCATTGAAGAGATACAGGGACATAGCTCAATGGGCATACATTTCGGTGAATTTGTTTGAAAATGCTACAAGTCATATCACATTTTAATCATCAAAAGCCACAAAATAGACCAATCGGATCTATATATTTTATACTTTTACACTGTGACGGTCAACATGTTAAAGGGAAAATCATAGCGCTGTGTCTGGGGGCATGAATACATAGTTTTGGGTCATGAAGGGGGTAGCAGGTCAAAATAGGCCAGGTAGAACACACCACAGCGGTATGCATTTTAAGGAATCTTGGAATTTTATGCGCAGAAGCACTCAATTGAGTACAATGGGCCATAGAGGTAGGAGAGAAGGAGAAAGGAAAGCGTCTATTAAAGCAACAATAGCACATTTTTTTCGAAGAGCGCCCCCAATTTTTTGAGAATTTTTGAGATTTTCGAAAACTTTCAAAATGGTAGGACTTTGGCGCAATACTGATCGAAAAACATGCCGAGATACTTTTTGTGCCAGGTGTACCTGTGAATGGTTAAGCTCGAAAATGTCTATGTGTCACAAACGAAGGAATTTTGTAATTAGAATAATTATTATCGGAGATCTCCGATAATAATTCATCGGCTGCTGGAAACAGCCAACGTACTACGAGATCAATGTTAATGCTGAATGCATGTGCATCAACATTGCGTCGATGTACATTACAATGCTGTGGTAAATATGGCAATGGGACATCCATTTTAACAATCGGCAAGGGTCTCATATTTCACTAAAATGTGGCCAACGTCGGGACAAAATTGAAAAAAAAACGGGCAACTTCGGGCACTGTCAAGTTTTGTGTCATTGTTTAGATACGGCATTTTTCTTCCCATTTCAAGTTAGATTTCGTCTCCAAATATCATACTTTAAGAAATACGGCGTTACAAAACATTCAAGTTTTTAAAAGCTGAAAAGTACGAGTAAAAACTTGAATCAATGTAACTCATCTTAGGAACATGCTATCTCCTACTTTTAATAAATGACCTCAAATGATCTCAAATGACCCCAAATGACCTTGTTTTACCTTGAAGATGATTGACGGTGACGTGGTTCCATGTCTAAAAGTAGTCAATAATCAGTATTTAATTGTAAACATTTATGCCAAGTTTCATGCTTTTATAAAGAAATACACAATTCTTAAAATATATGTCGCTATCTGCTTAACTATGTACATCGATGCAATGTTGATGCACATGCATTCAGCATCAATACTGATCTCGTGTTGTATTGTACCAATACAATATAACCCGGGAGCTAACAGACATTTGTAACACATCTCAAGTACAAAAGGTTTGAGTGATTAAATATGTAGACAGACTGACAGGAACCCCTGAAACGCGATTCTTAAGTGCAACAAATAGTGCCTTAAGAAGAGGGGGCCAAGACAAAGTTTGTACAGGGGTCAAATTTTTAAATTGATCCAATCATGTTGAAAAGTATACCATGTTATTTGTCTAACCACAAGGATTCAGGAAAGGTATAGTTTGTACTATCTACAACATAAAGTTTAAGAGTTATAGGCTAAAAACAGCAAAAATCAATAAAAAGGGTCAATTTCAGTTGTACAGGGGTCAAATCTTTAAGTAGCCTTAAATATACACTGTTGCTCATAAAGTTGGAATAAAATATTTTTACCACTTTTTTGGAATAATTCTTACAGTGTGAATTATTTATGATATCCAGGGTGTATATCGCCACACTACTTGATTGATCAGTCTCTTCCGAACATAACACCATGAACTTAGTCCACATACCCTTTGGCGAACTGTGTCCCCTGGCCTGAAAGGAAAGGGTATTTGAACAGCAGACTTAAGGATTTTTGTTACAATTGTTTCAGATCAGTCGGTTTACAGCTACGTAAGTGTTTTAAATGTCAATCAGTACACAAATACCGAGTCATGGTCACCCCTGGCAGGATCAGTGCGTCAAGACATCGCGGCATAGTCGTCCACAAGGTTGTTTTGGGTGATTGCATGGCAGAGCGTTCCACTTATAATCGGTCAAGAGCCTGAGTTACTCCTGTAGAGTTTGTAAAATTTGTCCCTGTCTTGGTAGATCGGCCTAAAGCATGGTCGATATGGGTCTCAAATATGAGAGCAAGCAGGCCTGGTTATCTGCCCCCCCCTCTGCCTCAAGAAAGTGTCTCACTACAGTTGCCCTGTTGCTGACGTGGCGTTGTCTTTGCAGCCCGAAAATTTTTTGCATAACCCGTCTTGCATGTGCAGCTAAGGTGGTTTTTCCAGAATGTCCATGTACACGAACGCCGTTCATGTTTCCATCTGGCACCACCAGTGACTTTTTTCCTCCATCAATAAATACCGGCCCAACCAGCACTGAGCCGCCAACACCTGTGATTCGATCCTGAATACCAAACCCTCTCGGCGGTTCTCATCTCATCTCGTAATGCGATAAACCCTTTGTCATCCAGCTTGACGGTACCAGGATGTAGCGGCTCTCGCTAATAAACACATGTCCGCATGTCCGAGCTGTATCTTCTGTACTCCCTAGTCCATCGAAGTCGAGCAACTCTGTGGTTCAACGGTCATGCGTGGACTTGTCATTCGCCTTTGCGCGGTAACCAGTTTTGAAGCAATCTTCCGATTTACAGTTTTGGCGGGAAACGTCATTCCATAGTGTCTTCTTCACAAAGGACGAAGACGGCTCGCTGGCATTTTCCGGCTCTACAGCCGACTAGCAGTCGAACGACCATCTTCTCTGGTAGTCAATCGTGGTCGTCTGAGAGTTTCGTGATCGCAAATGACCACCTCTCGATGATGTCTGAGGATTTTACAGAACGTACTTTGCGGTATCTTGAGAGGAAAATGTCGACTTTGGCTTGTTTGTACCATTCCCGACGGAGTGCAAGCACTCTTATGCGTATTGACATTGCCGTTGGGCTAGGCATAGGCTATGAAACTCTGTGTCATTTTGTTTTAACGGTAACAACCAACTCTGAAAAAACTGGACCAAATTGCACCCAGGGCTTGGGGCAGGGAAAGGAACAAACAAAGACGTCTTGGGCCCTTTTATAGCTCCCACAAAAGGCATTGTTACGTAATTCCCAATTATACATGGATTCACTTCACCTGGTAATGTAGAGGGGACTCATTATGTACCCCTCCAACAATGTACATGGGCCCCACGTGGGTCATTTGGGGGCTACTTCCTGGGCCCCTCATTGGCTTCCCCCCTGGGGCCCACGTGTTTTTGTCGTCGGGATTCAAATGGTTCCTAAGTGGGCAGCTGAACTGGATGCATGTTAACGCTAATTATTGCTTTAATTAAAGAAAACAAAAAAAGAGTCTAGTAGAGTTTTTTGGATATTGTTTTAGTTCAAATATTATTAGGCATCACGCATATCATCTTAACATTGTTCAAAATGTTTTACTTACCTTGGTTGGATTCGAACCGGGGACCTCATGATCTTAAGTCTAATTCTCTATCCAGTCGACCACTTTTACTGACTGACAAATTGACATCAATTGATATTTAAAGGATTGTTGAAGTTAAAAAATGATTAAACTTGTAACGTATGGCACTTCATATCGACAGGGAGATTTTATTTGACCTATTACATAAAGTTCGATAATTATTTGAGACAAAAGAAGGGAAAAATAAAACATTTTACCACAACTGGGCTCAAAATGGGCAGCCCTGGAAATGCCCATCCTTCCATATGAAGTAAAAGATTACTCAGCCGGCCAATTGCAAACCTACAATGGCCCCATTTAGGAACCCACTTAAATCCCAATTAAATGAAACTCATCATAGACCCATTGAAAACCTACAATGGCGCCATTTGGGAAACCCTAAAGCCCAATAAACAAGCCTATCAGTTACCCATTGAACAACTACACCGGCCCCATTTAGAAAGCCCAGTAAAATTCCTGAACCACGTAAGCCCATGTAACCCACGTGCAAACCAGTGGGCCCCACTGACCATTAACTTGGGTAAAACCAATGATGGGTAGCCCCGATTAATCCCACATGGGACCAACACAGGTACGCACATAAAACACCCATAATGGGTTTGCCTACATGGGGCCCATCAGGAATTAATGAAGTGATTGCACAATGCTGATTGGGGTCACATGGAAATAGTTAACTCGGAAGGAGGGGGTGGGGGGGGAGATCTTGGGGGGTGAGGATGTGGGGAGTGAAGAAAAGTCCAATGCAGCCCCCTTCTCCCCCTTCCGCCCGCTTCCCCTACAAAACCCACATGGGCCCCATGAGGCATACACCCATCACAACGTATATAACAACGGTACCCAGATAGACGTCAGTCGATTCACGACCCACAATTTGCAGTCAGAATCTGTGCAAAGAATAGGTGGTGCCTTTGGAACCACCCTCCAATTAGAAGACACTGATTTTGAAGGGCTATGGACCAACATTCAAGAACCAACCAATAAATACAGAGGAAACAGGTTGGTGGGGGGTTGAAAGGGCCCGGCAAATTAGGGGCTCCCTGGAGAAAGTAAAAAGGCCTGTCCCCAAGCAGTACAGCAAGGATCCAAATGCTGAACAACCCAACTGCACCTAATAAGTCCACTACTGGAAGAGCAAGAAGCGAGGAAAGTGAAACAAGAGTTAAAAATGGAATGGAATAGATTAAGTAAGAGGGAGAAAGAGCGGTGTGTATGGAGGGAGTGGCTGGGTTGTGGGAACAGGAAGGGAACGAGAAGCCCAACTTCCCCATTCTGTCAAATATCAAGTAAGAGCTGGAAGAAGAAGTTGCATTGACAAGGCTTTTAAAGAGATGGAAGATGCACATGCTAGGAACAGCAGCCATGAACTCTTCAAGTGTGTTCGTAGACTAGCGGTGGAAGAGATCAACTGCCAGCAGCTGCCAAGATACAAACATGGCTCCCTCAAACTGCTCCAGATACAGTAATGACGTGCTGGGAAGAACACTTCAGCAACATCTCAACACTTGAATTCCCCCGGATTAGAAGTATTTCACTCCATCCCAGAACCTGGCAATTCTAGCTCAACAGGCAGCCCTTTCTCAATAGGGAAGTAGAAGAGGCCATTAGAAACTGAAAAATCACAAAGCATGTGATGGGACTCAAGTCTCTGCTGACACCCTGAAGCAGGTGGCCCAGCTATGAGACAGTTGCTGTTGAAAATAATCAACATTGCCTGGGTAGAAGGGGAAATTCCAGAAAACTGGAGCAAGGGCCTGAACTCCAGTATACAACAGGTGAGCCACAGATCCCCCAACTATAGAGTCATTACTTTTACGGCCACCCAGGGAAAGTAATTCTGTAAGAATGTCCTGAACTCGGATCCATGACACCATATATGAACTACCTTGAGAGGAACAATGTGTGTTTTTAGAATCTCACTAGGTACGACTGGATGCTGTATTTATTGTTCGCCAAGAGCTAGAGAAGGCCAAAGAAAGACTCATTCCTATACCACATGAAACTTTGTAGATTTTAAAGCAAGCATTTGATACCATTTGGAAAAGAGGCCACTATGGAAATGCTTAAGATCAATTGGAGTAGACAGCAAGCTGGTAGACCAAATTGAAAAGATGTATGAGCCAACCATATGCCTCAGTAGTGGTGGATGGAAAACTCACTGACTGGTTCGAAGTCTAGTTGGTGTGAGACAGGGATGCCTTCTATCGCCATGCCTCTTCACATTTCTTAGGGGAATTTGTAATGAGAGGAGTTCAAACCTAGGCTCGGAATCCAAATTTACGCATTCCACCAGTTTTTGAATAATAAAAATAAATAAAATAACTTTTTGGTTACATTCAAAACGTATCAGACGGGGACTTTCTGTTTTTGCGAGTGATAATTTACTTAAAATTTCAAACTGGAGACACAATCAGGGTTCAAGTTTTTTTGGACTCCCTGTATGGTTATAAAAGTTATACACTCTAAACACAATGAAATTTTAACTAACATACAGATAGATCCAACTTCTGAAATCACACTAAAAGAGCCACAAAAGTTCTGAATGCAGAAAATGAAAAAGCAATTATTTGTCCTTGGAAATTATGTGGCCGATTCTCGGCATCCTGAGAATATTCTGTAGTGTCCGTTAGGCACATTGAATATTTCAGAAAACCACGTCTGAAAATTCTGGGTCGTTCACTTATTACACTGAAGGGGCTAAGCACACCAATTCTGATAATCACATTCAGGTTCCCCCACATTGTTTTCTCGTGAGATTTGGATGTCAAACTTTACAATTTCATTACAATTGTTATACCCTTGGAATTAGGATGGCACTGGACTAGGCACATTTTGTTAAGAACTGTTAAAATCAAGTGCGAGAAAAGTGGATTAATCAGATGCAGATGGTGTTCTATTTCCATTGTCAACCGATATTAACTATTACAAAGTGTTTCATCTTTTAATATCCTGATGAAGTACTTTCTTAGTCAGGAACAACTTGCTTTAATTGCTCTAAAGTGTGTATTGTTTACGTATACTCCTTGATGACAACCTCAAATGGAGCAGTTGTGTATGTGAATCCAGGAACAGTTCAAGCGATGGTTGTGGTGCTCCCAGGAGGAATCTCGGAATTTGAAAACGATGAATCAACGGAGGAGAAAAAAAGAATAATCCATCTAGCTACAAGGGCTTCACCCATGCAACACGAAGTCCGTAAAATAGAATAAATGGCAACTTAAGGCTATATAGACAAGTTAACACAAAAGGTTGTAATCCACGTACGAGCTTTCATTTTAAGGGTCATTTGCTTGCGTTTTTCCCGAATGGATTTTGTTCCGAAAGGTTTTCAATCTGAAGGCTCATTGTTCCGAACGATTATTAGTACGATTAGGGTATGGGCCATGCCCTTCTGCGCTGTCGATTCGTAATCCCTATCACGGGAGGAGAGCAAAACCAAGCGTAAATTCATAATAAATTATTAAAATCATATAACTATCTGTTGCCCCAAATAAAACTTGCACATTTTCTTGAAAATGAATAAAATGTCACTTCAATTTATATTATGAAAGAGAAATTGATGTGACATTTTATTCATTTTTAAGAAAATGTGCAAGTTTTATTTGGGGCAACCGACGGTTATGTCATGTTAATAATTTATCAATAATTTTACATCGGGTTTTGTCTTCTCCCTTTGAATGGACTACGGAATTTGTTATGCAGCTTGTTATTTGGTCTACGCCCCATAGCCTAGATAGGTTATGTTCCGAAAAAAAGGAATGAAAAGGTCTTTGATCCGATATGTTTTTAGTCCAAAAGTTTCTTTATTCCGATTTTTTGTTTTGTTTCCAAAGCCTTATTGGACCAACGACCATTCGGACAAAAAAAGCTATCGTAACAAAAAACTTTCAGATCAAAAACCCTTTGGATCAAAACCATCTCGAACAAAGTGTAATTCGGACCAAAACCCGTTCATGATCCGGTTGGCATCTTGTTGAACATGCCTGCATGCTGGTTTATCCATTACGATCACCGCAAAAAACAAACAAACAAAGGGTGGTAGTGTTATTTTTCTTGTTAGATCTAGAGGCAAATTTCCCCTAAAACAAAACAGGGGTCCGCCACATTATTTTTGACAAAATGGCATTTAGGGACGTAAGGGATATAGTGGGGAGGTTTTAGTTTCCATACGCCTTGCGTGTACTTGTAGGCGAAATGGTAAATTATTTTTGTTCGTTCGATCCATGTTCCACCAAGCATGCATTAGCAATATACCAACAGAGGCCTTGCATGTTGTTTAAACGACTGTCAAGAGATTTCATATTTCATTTACCTGCGCCAAAAGGCAAAAGGTATGGATGTTTGATAACTTCTCCCTTATCATTGAGGTGTCTTGTGGGATCAAATAGCTTCGGTTGAGGCCAAATCTCTGGATCAAAAAACAATCCCCTGAACAAAGAAGAAACAATATTAATATTAATGTGAGTGTAATATTTCATAAATTACTTTCAAATACAAATGCACATACAGTGAGACACTGCGTATGTTTTGACATCGCAAGCACAGGTATACTTTGTCAATCGTAGGTTGGATCCAGTTTATTAAGTTGTTATTTTCTCAATTTTTTAGAAGTACGAGTCTGTTAAACATTCGTTTGACGTAATTTCAGGTACAATTTGTCTTGAAACCATGCAGGTACTTCCATGATGAAACCAATGCAAAATATTTAGCAGTTTGATTCGTGCAACCCCTTTTGTTATGTTAATATGCTCCCGTGATTTACGTGCTCAAGGACATTTCTTACCTCGTTGAGTGAACAGCAAAAGAGACAATTCGCTGCCAAACACAAATCACTGGGCCTGAAGTCATACTCCAGTCGGCAACATAGATTTCCAGATGAGGGCGCGCCGCGCCCTCAATTTTCTAACAAATCGTGTTTTTTACATGTACATAACGTTCACCCACATACTAATCACTGTGTGAAACAGATAAGCTTCCTATAGAAAATCACAACTGGGTAACAAAATTCCGGAACCGGAAATTTTGTTCCATTCTATTAGGGCAGAGAAAGAAAGCTTAAAAGTTGTTCGCAGTATATGTATATGGTGTTCACAAAAACTGTGGAAGCAAATGAACTTCAATTTCACAAAACTAATTTACCTGAGAATTCCATCTTCAACGAGCATATTAATTACAGGCCTACCCTTTCATATAATCAGTGCAAATATCATGGCTATCCACCCATGCAAACCAGAGATATAACAGATTATTAAAGACTATCAGTTTTTCACCCATTTACACAGTTAATATATTTTGCCCATGCCGGTGGCGCTTGAGCAATTTCCAATATTATTGAATGCACTGTGGTATTGATGACATACCATAAAATTATTAACAACATGTACGTGACATTGCTTTCCCCCCTGGCAGATAGTCATAAGAAACAACACCATTAATGAATCAGCCGACCTACTTACACATGCATGCAAAAATGATTGAGATCAGCATAATTTTGCCGTATGTTAGCATAATTCTGCCGTATGTAAGCATAATTCTGTCGTATGTTAGCATAATTTTGTCGCATTACACTTTGCCGTATGTCAGTTCAATTATGTCTGCCAACTTTTTCATAATTAGTTTGTATGATAAATATCATTATAGTTCATTTAATTACATGAGCATGGCATTATCTTGTTTTAAATATCTTTGTCAAGAAATTCAAATGGCTCAATGGGGCATTTCTTGATCCAAACCATTGTCAATTTGGAAACGACCTTCTCTATTTAGGCTAAAGAGCAGAAAAAGGCAATTGGGCCTTTCGGTCGGACAAATCTATTATGATTGGTCCACACTCTAATACTTTGATTTACATAATTATTTAATTCTTTCTTATTACTATATATGAAATACCACATCACCTTGTGGTTTGTTCATTAAATTATGGACATATGATAATACGAGGCCACGTGTGGTCCATATTACAGCAGACTCACGATCTATCTAAAGGCTGTGGGTTCGAGTCCAGCGGTGGCACACTTGGGCAAGGTACTTCATCTCGCTTTCCTTGTCTACCCAAGCGATATTCGGGTAGCTATGATGGGAAATGTTATAATCTAAGTGCTGATAGGATTGCAAGCTTGGCCAGCTCAAGGGCGTAACCAGACGTTACAAAAAACCCAAATACCAGTTCGAACTGGCATTATATATATATATAATATTTTTATGGATTAGAAGTCTAAACTGTCATATTGAATTGTATACAATTTTAAAGCGGCACTGGCACATTTTCACAAAATATGCAATTTCTTCAATTTCCTCGCAAATGATAGTCTAGGCCATTGGAAGAATACAGATATATTTTGCACATTTAAATAACATACCCAAAACAGATAGAGTCATTAATAAGAGGCCAAAGACATACAGGTAATTTTTAGGCCAACGTTTGAGTTTGCCGGCACTTTAATCAACAAATGTGTCTACTGCATGAATATCATAGACTCGTACTCATTGATATTAAAATAACAAAGGTTACCGACCGGTCAAACAGGGTGGATAACGTGGAAATTAACTCCGGCGTGTGTTTTTTTTTTATTTAAGCGCCATTTAAACGTCGTCTGCTGAAGTAATGACTGCTGGTGTCGCACTGATTTTGGACTTAATATATTAAAAAGCCTTAATAATAAACCTTGCGAAAATATCTCTCTAAAAACATGATTTTGTAAGGAATACTGGACAATAGTATTAATGGTCGACCAAAATCAGAAACTTTCTCACTCACACCATCCAAACCATGAACCTTTAGCACTAAGATTTCACAGGGCAAATGAGAAAGATAGTAGCTCTCTTCGGACATCAAAATGTTTGGTAAACTGTGAGGTTCAGGGGACGAGGCTCTTAACGATCGGGGGTTCGTTCGCGAAAGCAGTCGCAAGACTAACGTAGCCCTAGTTGCGACGTAAGTCACTACTAAGGTTTTTTTTCGCGTTCGTGAAACTTGGACGTAGGCTACGTGTGTCTTATGAGTAAGCAGATTTACGATTAAAACTACGTGTGGTCACGAGTACACGTAACACACTCGTAGTGTGTGGGAAGTGGACGGATCGGTCCGCTGTTCGCATTTCATCCATCTTGTTTGCAATCTATCATTGTAACAGCATTTATTATTCCCGAAAATGAAGGAAGACGCAGTCCTGAACGAAAAATAAGATATTATGGCAACCCCTTGAATCTATATTTCAGATCAGGAGTGTCGTTGATGCATGTACACTGAAATTAAAAACCTTTCTAAACACTATTTTGCACCTCGTTTCTAAATATTTTAAAATATCTGTTTAATATCTAAATATGTTTAAAATCTAAATATGTTTAGGCATTTGACATTAGGTGTTTAGACATTTGACGCCAAGTGTTGAGAGATTTGACATGTTTAATACCTAAACACAATTTCCTAAGCACTGTTTTTGCAGCGTTGAGTCTTGCCCAACTTGATATAGAGGGCTTATCAAAATTAAATAAAGGCAATTTCTAGAAGACTGCGTTAGGGTACGCCAAAGTGATAGTAGCATCTTAAAGTCACAAATCTCTTTTTTCCAATAATATGTCATTTATTCACATACGGTAAGGTTGGCTGAATAATCACTGTAATTGTTGAAGCCATTTTCTTTCTGTGCCGAAAAACACAGGTAATAGTAACACGATATGCCAATACTATGATATAATTTAATTGTTATAATATACTTCAACATAACTTAACGCAGTTCTCATACCAGCTGGAATTCTAAAATACGCGAGGGGTAGTCCGAGTATTTTATCAGTTTCAACAGGTCTATGCTCACCCCAAAACACACGTATGCTTGTAAAATCCGTTAATCGATTTACTAGAACGGCATTCAACACCAACTCGTACATAATTGCACCCACGATTGCACCCAAATAGAAGACACGTAAATAATGATCCTAAATTAAGCTGAGAGGTGTTCCTACGACCAAGGGGGTGAAGCCCATTCAAAACCAGTCGTCCGTGCTGGGCGCTGACATTTTGAATATTGCACGGAATAATTATTAGTTTTGGGTGCTTGTATACACACATAATGTCAATTCGATACAAACAATCCGCCAAAATATCAGTTGTTGGATGTTGGGTGCTATTGGGTGGTTAAATTTTGTCCTACCCATGGCCACACAACGAATGAAATGACACGTCAGTCGTCTTGATTTAAATAAACCGCCTCAATGAATACATCTTTTCACCTAAGCGCGCATTGCATTATGAGAAAAAAGAGTATATGAGCACAATGATCCAGGTGCACTATTATTACACCTGGCCACGTCTAACACATACATCAATTTGTATCACTACCGATTAGTGTATATGCAAAGCGGCACCCACAGTATGTGGAAGAAGCGGAGGCAGCCATTGCTTTCTATTGTTGGTACTCTATGTTTTCTTTGTGGTCGGAAAAACATGCGAGACGATGAATTTCTAAAGATTACGTAACGTTTTGCCTCTCTATCTATATAGAACCTCTTTGCCTACGACTATCTAACGTCCATTGTTCGCGAACGCACGTAAGTCACAACTTTTAGAAATCGTAACAAGCGCTCAGTTACGTATCTACTTACGATTTAAGTTTCGCGGACGAACCCCTGGTTATTAACATTTCAAGCAATAACAGCACCTTTTTGAAGAGCGCCCCCAAGTTTCAAATTTGATATTTTTGCACAGTTATGTTGGTAATTGTCTTGGGAACTATATCTGCGAACGAGAATGCTCAAAATGCGTATTTATCATAAAATAAGCAATTTTGTAATTAGAATTGGGATCCCAGATTGTATACTTAACGGCAGAGCTGGAAATGCTAAGTTTATGTCCATCCATGATGAAGTAGTGCCACCTCAAGAAAATGAACTCTAACTTGACTTGCCTGAACCAATAAAACAACTATTGGATGATCGTAGACACGTACATGGCGCTATTTCCCGGCTATTTCATATTGGAAGGCCGTTTCCAGCAACCGTTGAATTATTATCGGAGATCTCCGATATTAATTATTCTAACTACAAAGCTCCTTCGTTTGCGATACATAAACATTTTCGAGCTTAACCATTCACAAGTATAGTTTACTAGCCAGTTACCAAAGCAACCGTGTAAAAATCTCAAAATTTTTGGAAAATTGGGGCGCTCTTCAAAAAAAATTGCTATTATGGCTTTAATTTCACGTTTTAAACAAAATTCCTGAACTTGACCTCTTAAAATCGTCTAAAACAGACAGATCGTAACTGTGTTGAATGAGCTTTATTTTACGTTCTACGTATGCACACTGAGTGCGTAGATCAGGGGTGTCCATGATCTTATCTGGACTAGAGCCAGCATTTCACGATTAGTCCTATCCGATTAGAAGACTATAAGATTTGCTGTCACAGCTCTTAACAGCATTGTATGATACAAAACTACTGAGCTCTTCTTGAATTCTTGATTTCATTTGTATAAGAACTATTGACTTAAAACTAGAGTTCTGCTCTCCCCGTGGTTCATTTGGACTTGGGCAAATAAACCACGAGAATATCCCGTCCTTCGGAGGGGACGTTAAGCCGTCGGTCCCATGTACAGAGAGTCATACCTGTACATTTATATCACAGTGACTCCTCTAAATTGTAATAAAAATATTTAAAACAAATTGTTAAAAGTTTAACATTTTGTTGGAAATATACATGAGGGCATTAAAAATGGTTTATATGGACAAGAGCCACCATTATTGATGTGCATTTTCACAAAATTGACAACTCAGGCAAAACTCGTGCTTTGTTATCTTCAATGTCATCTTCCATACTTGAGTGTAAAGAACTTAGCGTAAAAATCGAGGTTGAAGAGCAGAAGACGGGCATCAGTGCTCAATTTCGCGTAGTACGAGATTTCACGCAGCTTTTTCTTGTATGCTTCCTAAATGACGTGCTTGCAATCTGCCTGAAATAACATGATTCTATACTTCAGCTCTCTGTCTTTTGCCCAATACAATGTCCAAGTTCATCTTTAAATCCAGATGCAAAGGACTCTCTGAAGGATTGGACAACCAATTCCGTATGTGAAATTTATTCTCTCCAGTGGCGGGTCAAAATGACACGCAAGTCGAAAACATACCTCAGTAAAAGGGAATAAGGACTGAGTGTTAAAGAGGGACAGACAATGGTCCCAACAATGACTTATTAAGAGGCGGTTATTTGAATAAGTAGCGTAAAATTGTGAAACATACGCCTTGTATCCCATTTTCACTGAAGAGGTACTTCCAAGTACTATTAAGACATCATAAACAAATGTCACACCGGCTATTACTTACCAGATATTGCAGACGACATTTGTACCCTTTGGTATGGTGTAACCAGCTACTGTGGTGTCAACTGCTGCACAACGCCAAATGTAAGAAGCAACGCATGACAACCTTTGTATTTCTTGTATTGTAGCCACTGTGTATGGCATCTGATCACGGTCATCCATGCACGGCAGTCGAGATGCTCCCACCACCTACCAAAGTTATAAACAATCCCAATGGTACAACCGTTTTTTTTTAAATATTAAATTTCAATATATGCAAGTCTTTTTGTGCATCACATTCTTGTATTGTAGCCACTGTGTATGGCATCTGATCACGGTCATCCATGCACGGCAGTCGAGATGCGCCTACCACCTACCAAAGTTATTGAAAAACCATCCCGGATGTAACAGCCTGTCTCTAAAGAATGGTACAATCGAAACCCGATTGTTAAATTAAAAGAAAAAGGCTAGGCTTTCCGATATTTTTTGTTTATTCATTGCTTTTCAATTGAGAAAAATCTCCTCCAGTTTATGCGGAACACAAAAATCGAGTTGTGCCCAAATTTTTTTTCCTGGTTGAGTGAAAACGGTAATATTAAATAATTACTTAGACATAAGTTAATTCACATTGAACAGATTGAAGTTCTTAAAAAAGGATTAACTTCGTAAAGGAAACTTTAGATGCGAGAAAAGTTACGTAATGGTGGAAATTATCTTAAATAAGTTCTGGGTTTAAAATAAAGTGTTGATGACAACATTCGAACATACTGTTGTTAGTTAGACGAGAATTATGAACAGTACAAACCTTCATTTACTTTGGAGAGGAGAGAGCGAGTTTGTTATGGTCTCGAAGTATCATGAAACGCAAAGTCCCTAACGAACAATCTTGATACTTTGCTTCCAAATTCAAATTTTTATTGATTTTAACAATTGTTAATGCACAAAGAGAGTGCAATATTTTTCTTCTGCCAGGACAAGAAGATTAATCCTGAATTGACCAAAATCCCTCATTCAGTGGTACTCAGTTCTTATTGTGTGTACAGCCCATCCATTGTTTACACTTCTCAGATGTTACTGATACTGCCTGTTGACTTTAAGAGTCTCATATTTCCAATGCATGGCCATGGTCAGTGATATACATACCCTACTTGCACCGCTAGTGATAGTGACATTCCCCTGCTTGCACTAAATGAGAATTAGTCCTAACCTAAAGGTAGCTATGTTCTGTAACAGTTTTCTGATTGGTGGGTCAGATTGCAAAATTTTGCTTGACAAATTAAACTGTAGAATGACTTCTATAGCATTTATATACAAAATAATACTTACAATGTGATAAAATACAATTGTGGTACAGAAATTACATTGTTTGTACCAAACACGGCCATAGTATTGCAACATCCAGAAAAAACAATTAATTCACAAAGTGATTTAAAATTGTATCAGGAGTTCTGGATACACTATTCGTAATTATTGTCAAAGTGGGGTTTTTAAAAAAGATGATGTTTCCCAGAAACAATGGTGCGACAAAACGTTAATTTGATTTTCTTTATCCTTAATTATGGCGGGTTACGAAGCTGTCTAATGATAACTTTCCGATTGTACTCCAGAAGGAATACAGGCAGCGGAACGTCAACATGACCGCCGAATAGTCGCTAAATGAAACTTTACGAGTTTGTCCGGGTTCTACTGTAAATGTTTAGGTCGAAAATGGGTGTGGTTGTATGGACCGGAAATGGATACTGTCAATAAAAGATTGGACAGCACTTGTACCACCGTTGAACTCGGGAAATTTAATTGCAAGAAGAGGCCACTGATAACTGGAAAACAACTTTTAAATGGCACCGTTGACATGTGCTGTTTGTCATGTAATGTAACGCGTTAATTTACACATGATTTACGTAACCACGTGAGTTATCATTAGAATGCATTTCAGGGTCTCGGATTTATCGAATATTTCAAAGACCACTATCTTCCATTGACTTTAATCTGTTTCCGGTCCCACACAACCACCATGATTTCTCCCATAAAACATAAGTAAACCCTAATGAACCCGTACAATCCATTAAGTGGCCTGTTTGAAGCCATATAGTTTTGTGTTATGTGCTGTATTCTTTTTGGAGTGCAATCGACAAGTTATCGTTTGCTGATTTCTTTTATCCGCCATATTTAGGGAGATGACCATCAAATTCAAACGTTTTTTTTCCACTCTCTTGGATTTGGGAATAAAACATCTGGTTTGAAAAAAACACAAACTGGAACTTTAAATACGTTATTGAGTAGTCAAAGATCATGGTATAGTTGAAATCAATGGTGATTTGAATTTCGTTTTTCTGGATGTTGCAATACTTATGGGCCAGTGTGTGTATGTATATTTTTTAACATGTAGCATGGAACTATTTCAGTAAGCAGACTAATATTTCAGACTGTGGTAAACAGGCACAACTTGTGTACGCAAGTATGACAGGTAATTACTACACAATAGTGATTTTGACCTTTGCCACATACGCATAAGAAGTTCCCTTTTAAAGGGAAAAAAGTATGGTAAACTGAAGCTTGATCTGATGTCCAGGCAATGTGATTTCTACTTCCAAAAAATTAATACCATGTTATTGTATCAGAAAAGTAACATGAAAAGAATGTCTTTTGTTTCACAATAAAGGTTGATCATTATGATTGAGATGCCTTGTATAGTATTCATTACAATATACTGAATTGTGATACAAAAATCAATTTGGGTTTCATTTCACAAATTGTGACCAACTTCAATAAAGTGTGTTTAAACCATTTCTTTGGATTTGGAAGGTTTATTTTGGTTGACAATTATTAATAATTCTGGCATGATGTTAACAGATACCAATTTTCTAATCAATTCCAAAGCTCATTTTCATTGAAAAGGTGCAAGAAGTATGTGTATTTGTTTATTTTATGAAAAAAGAAAATATGTATCATTATGTAACAATTTTTAAGGCTTGTGTCGAGGAAAAAATGGACTCACTTATTTGGTACTGGTATATCTAGTTTTGTCTTTTTTGCCAAGTAGAGTAGCAATTCTTGTTGTGAGCTCCCAGACAGGAATGGCACAGTACTACGCAAAAACTCTGCCAATACATAAAGTGCCAAAAAATCGATTTTGGTGTATCGTTATTAGATTCTTATATCTCTAAATTGACAAAAACAAACAAGAAAATATTAAAGAACAAAGATGGGCTTTCCAATAATTTTATATTTAATTATCTTTGCCAAGTAAGAATGGACTTTATTTGAAATTTTATATTTAACCAAATTTTTTCTGATTGTACCAATTTTTTTAGACAGGCTGTATATTGTTCGGTAACAAGTTCATTACAGCAGGGAATCTGTATACAAGTTGTGAGCGGTGAAAGCTTCTAGCCCGCTCTAGCCCCTTTATAATCTTGCACATTGTCTCGTGGTTGGAACATTGCACAAGACTTGCCAAAGAGTCTGCACGAAATGTTTTGATGGTTACTAAGCACCATTGACTTGCTGATTTCAAATGATTCAAAATCATGATGCAACTTTGTAATCCTTGACCCTTTTGAGATATGGGAGGAGAATAAATTAATAAGAGTACAATTTGGAAACGTTTTACAGGGGAATTATGTTTCGACGAGGTTATTCTGGGTGATGAGTGAGTGGCAAGTTTGAGTTATTGAGTGGAGTGATGATGATGAGTGAGTGAGTAGTGAGTTGAGTGAGTGAGTGAGTTTGAGTGGTGACGAATCGAAATTTTGTAACACACTTAACAACAATTGGGGTCATGTCCTTGTCACTAAGATAAATAAACCTTTAACAATATCATTATACCATGTAACAATAAAACTTCACTTCAATATGTTCAAATTACAACAATTATTTAAAAAAATCATACACTAATGAACCAGATCATCACCCGTCCATGTATCAAATAAGATAAACTTATTGATTGCAACAACACACATAGAAACACATATGTACAGAAAAAACACAGATACAAGAGCTACACTGATAAATTAGTTCATAATTATAATTATACACATCATACACTGATGAAAAAGTTCATCACCCATCCATGTATCAAGCAAAAAAAATCAACAAGTTCAATTACTGGCAATCAACAATCACATCAGAAGACGCAAACACGAGATCCCTATTAAAAAAAGCCAAGGTTACACCAATACATAAGATGGCCTCATCATAATTGACAAGATATCCACTTGGAAAAGATGAAGTTTAACTTAGTATAAATTTACTTCAGCATTATACTCAAACTAGTAATTTTCTTGATATTTACTTAAAGCTTAACACACTATACTTATGCAAGTTATAATTATCTAACATAAACATGAAAAATACACTTTTCAGATATAATAATCATTTAAACACTTTCAAATACATTAATTCTAACCTTATAATAATACAATCTTATAATACTACTAGCCTTAAATTTAATTACAACTCGTCTGTTCAAATAATATAATACAAAGTACAAAGGTCACACACAAAGGTCAAAGGTCACACACGGGGACGATGCACTAGTGTAACACTATTTTAAAAGTCCTGTAAATTATGTGTAAGTTAGACTTACCCTCATAGATTCCTGGTGTACTTTATCTTGTATAACAGGGTGCGTAACCATATACAAGAGAGAAAACCTAAGAGTGTTTGCTGTTGTTTCAACAGACGCTGCAAGGAGGTCACTCAAGGAATGTTGCAGTTGTTCGAAGGTAAAAACATCTGGCTCTTCCGCCATCTTTGCTAGGTAACCGTCTATAAAATCACGGTGATCGTCATCCGCTTTAAATGTCTTCTGGTGTTCTGCCACTTTACCCATAGTAAACCTGCTAATTTCTGCATAGATGTTTCTCATTTCCTGGGCTTGCTGTTTAAAAAATGGCCTTGTCATAGGAACGATATCTAAAAGCACCATTTTTGGTTTCACAAATGTACGGAACCATTCTTCCAATAAGTCGAGTATCTTCAGGAACTCCTCGTCATGGTGATCATAACGGCAACCCAGGATTGAGTCACAAATGATGTTGGCTACACTGGCGGTGACCAGATGAGACAAATCCTGAGGACTTCCTACATCCTGTACAGTCAAAAGAATGGGAAAAACATAATTTCTACCACGTTTCACCAAAATCCTTTTGAATGGGGCTGTCATTATCTGTTACAGATGAGTTATGGTTGACGTTATGTGATTTTGTTTTTATCCTAAATTTATATCAGTTCCGATGTTCGCCATAGTAATATACTATGATGTTAAATTGGTGTTATATAATTGAGTTTATATTGTCGCACAATGACAGGCAATTCAAGCTGCGTCAACAATCCATACCTATGAGATATTGGGCAACTTTATGCCTCAGTGCATTTCAAACTTCACCAAGAGGGTCAGGGGGCCTTCAAGATCCTTTCAAAGATTCAATATAATTCAGTCTACTTTCAAAGAGGCAGTAAAGGCCAGGCACAATTTAGTCAATTGTGTTGAGAGCGATGCAAATTTCAGCATTAATGCTCGTGCTGTCAGGCATTTGGTCATGGTGCCTCAGAATGCAAAAACAAATGCAGGGTATGCCTTTTTCACAGTGTAGTAATTCTTCTTTGTCTAAAACTCAATGAATTTGTTCAGGGCCTCCTCTCTGCATATGTTGCAAGAATGTTTATCCAGTTGTCAAACATTTGGTGCCATTTTGAAGCAATAACCAAATAGGCAGGATGCCAAAATTTTATTTGATGGTTTTAGTTTTGGTTTAAGTTGGGTTTTTAGCGACCTCGCTGTGCTAAAGATGCATCAATTTGTTTTCAGTGGTCAAAGACCCTTTTATGGCTCGTGAGAAGGTGAGGAAAGCGGTTAAGTTGGGTAGGATCGCCGTTCCATTCAAATCGAGGCCAATCGTTATTCTAAGGATATCACAAATAGGTCTTGTTTAAAAAGCAGAAAAGGAAAAATTTCGAATGATTCACCATTTTGTCATATCCTTCAGGTGATTCATTTAATTATGGCATAGATATAGAGATTTGTGCAGTACAGTATACTTACTAGCTATGATGTTGCCTTGAAATTGGTGGCAAGTGTGGGTACATCTGATGGCAAAGGCAGATATCGAGTCTGCATTAAGGCTACTATCTATTCGTCCTACACGTTTTTTATTTTTTTTTGCTTGGTGTGACAATTGTGAGTGATTTCTTTGTGGACAAAGCACTTCCAATGGGTGCCTCATGTTCGTCAGCCTTTTTGAGAATTTTTCTCTTTCATCGAATGGATGGTTAAGCTTAGGGCAAAGAGTAATAAGTTATGGCACTATGCTGATGACTATCTCCTTGTAGGTAGTAATGATGTAGCCAGCCCCTCTTCTTGTAGACGTTTGGTTGTGCAGAACTAAGCGTTTCCTACGACATTGGTATTAATCTGGGTACTAAAATTTACAGGAATTGAATAATGCATATTTTGTGTATAATAGTGAGTTCTTTCCCTGCTCACAAACGAACTTCTTTACAACATCATTAATTTAATATAATTAACCTTGGTTGGTTCACTTGAATAGCGCTATATCAAAGCACAGAAAGCTTGGCACTGGGCCAAATTCGCAAATTACATTTCATTTTCATTTTGTAGACACTTAGTACAATTTGGTTTGCAATATATCAATGTCCATATTAGCGAAAATGTGAGTGGTTTAGTTCTGACATCGTCTTTAGTGCTCTTGACGGTGCTAATATGCACAAGGTAAAGCCACACTTCTTCAAAACATTTCCCCTCCATGACACCGTTCCATTATACCGTTTTGCTAGTTCCGATATTCCGGTTTTTTTCACATGGACTATCGGAACCTCGTGCAGCGCGTCACTGCTTAACCCTCGTCTTACCAAGCCTTTTTTTGTAATGCACGGTTTACCAAGGGGGGGGGTGGTTACCACCCCCCCCCCTCGAGAATTCGTTATAAAGCACCCGATGCTTATGATTTGATACCAGTGGATAGCTATGGCCCTCCTCTTTCCATTGATACCAAAATAAGTACCAACATACCTAGTATGGCGTCACAATGATGTCATCAAGTCCGCGAGTCGGCAAAATTGGCATTTTCCACAGAAAATAGGCGATAATCCAATTTTGCGCTAAAAAACGTAAAATACTTGAATAGCGCTATACCAAAGCACAGAAAGCTTGGCACTGGGCCAAATTCGCAAATTACATTTCATTTTCATTTTGCTCGTAATAATATCGTAGACACTTAGTACAATTCGGTTTGCAATATATCAATGTCCATATTAGCGAAAATGTCAGTGGTTTAGTTCTGACATCGTCTTTAGTGCTCTTGACGGTGCTAATATGCACAAGGCAAAGCCACACTTCTTCAAAACATTTCCCATACATAACATCGTTCCATTATACCGTTTTGCTAGTTCCGATATTCCGTTTTTTCACATGGGCTATCGAAACCTCGTGTCACAGCGCTTTGCTCTTTCCGGGTTCCCCTGGTTGTCCATGCACGATCCCGTGCACACAGCTGTTTGACCCCATGCAAATTGTCGCTTTTATTTTAAGAGCAATTTTAAGCAGTGGAGACACAATTTTGACAACTCTTATAGCAAGGGACATGCAAGAGCTATTACCTCTGCAAAAATCAGAATAATCCATTGCAGGAATCTTGCCATATAGACCTACAAAGGTAAAGATTTGTATGTTATAGCGCCCTCTATATGCCCATTCTCCATAAAGAGACTATTAAACTAGATTTTAAAGAAAAAAGGATGACGTCAGTGGTATAATAATCCAAATTAGTTGTCAAAAGTGTGTCACGGTTGATATATTTTGTTTTATTCTGGTTTTGTCATAATAAATGAGACCTTCAAACAGCTGTGTGCAGTAATTGGTTGGAATAGATCACGCGACATGCATTATGCATGGTGTGATATCGTAATTAGCAAGTCGTGCCTCGCTTTGTTGGTTTGAGGATTCTTTGGCGTGTGTATCGCAATGGAGTAGCGGTGCCCGGTTATTGTTGAGTGTCCGGTAAAAGTTTGTTCGTGTTCTACAGGAGAGATGGTGTTCACATATCAGAGCAGGTATACAATAGGTTCATGTAGAACCTTAAAATGTTCTTTTATTTTTCAATGAATTCCCTTGTGTCTTCTCTTGCCTTCTCTTGTTCTAATTACCTAAACGATGTGGAAGAGTAAAGTTTGTTCACGCAGTGACATCTTGAGCGGATTCGCTGGCACGGGATGTGCTGCTCATGTGCAGAGTGTGCTTTCCCTGTGTGGGAAAGATCAACCCATGTCAAGAAGCTTGATTCAGCATTAAATGCCTCCTGCCGGCCTGTCACGGGGTGTCTTCGTCCAAAATTAACTGGAATTGCTCCACCAGACGTCCGTCGTAGTGTAGCGAGCATGCAAGAGCGTAGCTGCCAGGTATTTGATGTGAAGCACCCTATGTCCGGACACACCGCATGGATCGGAGGGGGGGGGGGGTTCTTAAGCAAAGTCCAACCTCTTGAGTCAGTCTCTGAGGAGTTTGAGGGAGTCGCATTGTGGAGGGAGAGGCTTGCTGTTAACCAAGTGCCATCTGTTGGTGTTGAACCTGGTGAGCGTCTTCCGCCTGGAGCTGACTCCTCGTGGGCTGAATGGCGGTGCCTCAGCGGATTGAGAACCGGAATCGGCCGCTCTTGGGTTTCGTTGCAGGGGTGGGGTTGCCTGGAGGCGGATCTGGACACTACCTGTGGTTGTAAAACAGCACCACAGACAATGGAACATCTCTTGGTCTGCCCACAGTAGGAGCAACAATGCACAGACAAGGACCTTGCGGAATTCAGTGAAGCAGCCAGACGTTGTACCCATCTCGGGCTGGATCATATTTGAGAACCACTGCGTTTGTACACGATAAGAAGAAGAAGGTCCATGTGTTTTTTTTCTCACCTGTTTTTCCAGTATACCTTATAGTTTCCAGGGGGAGGGGTCTTCAGCAGGAACTTTGGCAGGTGGGTTTGTTGACCCCTTTTTGAGCAAAATTGGAATTATAAAAGCTCGAAGTTGTAATAGGTTTCAATAAATACATGCTTAGGCTGGTGTCAGTTAACTTATATTCAGATGTTTACCTGTCTGAATTGGATGGTTGGGTCAGATCCCTCTCTGACAAAAACACTCGTTAATCCTCGTCTACGGGGGGGGGGGGTTACTACCCCTTCAGATTTTTTCCCGCCTTGCTAAAACCCCCTTTTTGGTGCCAAATTATTTAATGCAATTGTCAATTGTCATTTTACGCTCCTTTTCGTGCAAAACAAACATCCGCCGGGGTATAGGTAAGATACAGGGTGATCTCTTCGAGAGAGAAGTACCAACATGCCTAGTACAACACACGAATATCCCAGACAAATTTTTGGATAGCTATGGTCCTCCTCTTTCCATCTAGGTATTGCAAAGGGTGAACTTTCTTGAATAAACAAATGACATTTATCACATTTTCCCAAATATCTTGGAAAGGAAGTACCATATGCATGTGACACAAGAGCAGTTCAAACATTTTACCCCCATATTAACTTTACCCCTATCCTGGGGCCACACGCAGCAGCGGGTCTCCGGTCGATTTTCAAATTTTCAAAAGTTATATTTGTCTCTGAATTTTCCCGTGTTCAGATATTGGTATCTCTTTGTTTTTATCAAAACCTTCTGGGCTGCTGCTCTAATAGTAGATTTCAAAATAAGTGAGGTTTTACGTCTGTCCATTCACCGTGAGAAGTAAGAGGAATTATTTTAATGGCCCAGGTAAAAAGTTTGTGGTACGCATGACAATGTATAGTAATGTAGCTAGTATATAAATTGTGGACCTTAAATACATCATTTTAATCAGAGATAATTGGAGTGTTTCAATTGAAGTTTCAAGATGAAATTGCAAACACACAGCAATATTGCATTAAACGTGTTATTGGAAAATAAATTGCCTTCATCATTTCTTTACTGGTCGCCCACGTTCACCATATTCTTTTGCCCTGATCTTGTTAAAAACATAATTGTCAAATGTCTCGTCCTGTATTCGTCCTTGTTCTGTCCTTGATGTCCTGTCCGTCCCCAGTAGTTAAAAATTTACTCTTAAACATTTTTTTAGGTGGGGTCATCTCAAAAGTCACAGACTTATGATGGCCTCTCCTGCATTTGATACATGCCATGTCAACATTCTGTATAATATTTTTTTCCTTAATATGTCAATTATTTCCTATACTATCTGTAAATAATTGTATCATTATATAATGATTGATGATGGATAATACTAATAAAACTGATTTGAATTTGACTTTTGAATTTTTGATATTGAAAAATATAATTCCTTATAACAGACATAGGAGAAAATAATTGCATTCTTATATTCAATGCACACATAACACAAACCTAAGTTTTTTTGTTTTTATTTTGCAATCCGATCTGGGTCATTCTCATGTTTTGAAGAGTCTAAGTGTGTGAAAAATATCGGATCCAAAACATGATTAATGATAAACGTGGATGATTTACGACCAATATTAATTGGGTCTCGCTATGAGTTTTAAAAAATATTGGGCTCGACGCGTTTCGCCCAATATTTTGCCAACTAATAGCTGGAACTAATTAATTTTGGGCTTAATCGATTCCCACAAATTTTATATCAATTGATTAAGAGATTAGCGCAAAGCGGGTTTTGAGTTTTTTTTTACCTTGACATCCCGGCAAACAATGGCATAAGTCTTTGTAGTCATTAACAGACCATTGTGAACCGAATTCATCGGTTTCCAGTAAGCAGTTTGTGCAGTAACTTTTTAGCATGGTTAAAACATGTTTTGTAAGTGACAAACAAAGGCCTAGACTCCGCATGGTCGGGGATGGTTGAACCATCCTAACAGTATAACATCTGGAAATATGCAAGAAACTCGCACCTAATTAAAATAACATATAGTAACGGCTAGTAGTCTACAACAAAGTTATATTACAAATATAAAATAACTTTTGCAAGTGTTTCAGTTGCAATTCTATTTAATCTAATTCTAATAATATAAAACCTTGGTTGGTTCCTTGAAATAGCGCTATGATCAAGCACAAGAGCTTGGCAACTGGGGCCAAAATTCGCAAATTACATTCATTTTCTTTTGTAGCACTTAGTACAATGTTGTTTGCAATATATCTCAATGTCAATTATAGCGGAAAACGTGAGTGTGTAGTTCTGACATAGTCTTTAGTGCTCGTGACGGTGCTAATATGCACAAGGTAAGCCACATTCTTCAAAACATTTCCACTCCAGGACACCGTGCCATTATACCGTTTTGCTCGTTCCGATATTCCGGCTTTTTTTTCACATTGGACTATCGGCAAACCTCGGCAAGCGCGTTCAATGCTTAACCCCGTCTCCCAAGCCTTTTTTTGTAATGCACGGTTACCAAGGGGGGGGTGGTTACCACCCTCCCCCCCCCCCCGAGAATTCGTATAAGCACCGATTGCTTATGATTTGATACCAAGTGGATAGCTATGGCCTCCTCTTTCCATTGATACCAAAAATAAAATACCAACATCCCCCCCCCCCCCCCCCCACCCCCCCCACTAGTATGGCGTCACAATGATGGCATCAAGTCCGCCGAGTCGGCAAATTGGCTTTTCCACAAGAAAATAGGCCGAAAATACTCCAATTTTGCGCTTAAAAAACGTAAATACTTGAATAGCCTATACCAAAGCCACAAGACAAGCTTGGCACGGGCCAAATCGCAAATTACCTTTCATTTCATTGCTCGTATAATATCGTAGACAATTAGTACAATTCGGTTTGCAATATATCAATGTCCATATTAGCGAATTCAGTGGTTTAGTTTGACATCGTCTTTAGTGCCCTTAACACTGCTAATATGCACAGGCAAAAGCACACTTCTCAAAACATTTCCCCATACAAACATCGTTACATTTACAGTTTTTTGTAGTTCCGATTATTCCGGTTTACCATGGGCTATCGAAACTCGTTGTCACAGAGCTTGCTCTTTCCGGGTTCCCTGGTTGTCCATGCACGATTCCCGTGCCCACAGCTGTTGACCCCATGCAAATGGTCGCTTTTATTTTAAGAGCAATTTTAAGCAGGAGACACCAATTTTGACAACTCTTATAGCAAGGGACATGCAAGAGCTATTTACCTCTGCAAAAAATCAGGAAAATCCATTCTAGGAATCTCTGCCTAATAGACTACCAAAGTAAAGTTTGGCAGGTTTATAGCGCACTCTATATGGCCATTCTCCATAAAGAGACTATTAAACTAGATTTTAAAGAAAAAAGGATGACGTCAGTGGTATAATAATCCAAATTAGTTGTCAAAAGTGTGTCACGGTTGATATATTTTGTTTTATTCTGGTTTTGTCATAATAAATGAGACCTTCAAACAGCTGTGTGCAGTAATTGGTTGGAATAGATCACGCGACATGCATTATGCATGGTGTGATATCGTAATTAGCAAGTCGTGCCTCGCTTTGTTGGTTTGAGGATTCTTTGGCGTGTGTATCGCAATGGAGTAGCGGTGCCCGGTTATTGTTGAGTGTCCGGTAAAAGTTTGTTCGTGTTCTACAGGAGAGATGGTGTTCACATATCAGAGCAGGTATACAATAGGTTCATGTAGAACCTTAAAATGTTCTTTTATTTTTCAATGAATTCCCTTGTGTCTTCTCTTGCCTTCTCTTGTTCTAATTACCTAAACGATGTGGAAGAGTAAAGTTTGTTCACGCAGTGACATCTTGAGCGGATTCGCTGGCACGGGATGTGCTGCTCATGTGCAGAGTGTGCTTTCCCTGTGTGGGAAAGATCAACCCATGTCAAGAAGCTTGATTCAGCATTAAATGCCTCCTGCCGGCCTGTCACGGGGTGTCTTCGTCCAAAATTAACTGGAATTGCTCCACCAGACGTCCGTCGTAGTGTAGCGAGCATGCAAGAGCGTAGCTGCCAGGTATTTGATGTGAAGCACCCTATGTCCGGACACACCGCATGGATCGGAGGGGGGGGGGGGTTCTTAAGCAAAGTCCAACCTCTTGAGTCAGTCTCTGAGGAGTTTGAGGGAGTCGCATTGTGGAGGGAGAGGCTTGCTGTTAACCAAGTGCCATCTGTTGGTGTTGAACCTGGTGAGCGTCTTCCGCCTGGAGCTGACTCCTCGTGGGCTGAATGGCGGTGCCTCAGCGGATTGAGAACCGGAATCGGCCGCTCTTGGGTTTCGTTGCAGGGGTGGGGTTGCCTGGAGGCGGATCTGGACACTACCTGTGGTTGTAAAACAGCACCACAGACAATGGAACATCTCTTGGTCTGCCCACAGTAGGAGCAACAATGCACAGACAAGGACCTTGCGGAATTCAGTGAAGCAGCCAGACGTTGTACCCATCTCGGGCTGGATCATATTTGAGAACCACTGCGTTTGTACACGATAAGAAGAAGAAGGTCCATGTGTTTTTTTTCTCACCTGTTTTTCCAGTATACCTTATAGTTTCCAGGGGGAGGGGTCTTCAGCAGGAACTTTGGCAGGTGGGTTTGTTGACCCCTTTTTGAGCAAAATTGGAATTATAAAAGCTCGAAGTTGTAATAGGTTTCAATAAATACATGCTTAGGCTGGTGTCAGTTAACTTATATTCAGATGTTTACCTGTCTGAATTGGATGGTTGGGTCAGATCCCTCTCTGACAAAAACACTCGTTAATCCTCGTCTACGGGGGGGGGGGGTTACTACCCCTTCAGATTTTTTCCCGCCTTGCTAAAACCCCCTTTTTGGTGCCAAATTATTTAATGCAATTGTCAATTGTCATTTTACGCTCCTTTTCGTGCAAAACAAACATCCGCCGGGGTATAGGTAAGATACAGGGTGATCTCTTCGAGAGAGAAGTACCAACATGCCTAGTACAACACACGAATATCCCAGACAAATTTTTGGATAGCTATGGTCCTCCTCTTTCCATCTAGGTATTGCAAAGGGTGAACTTTCTTGAATAAACAAATGACATTTATCACATTTTCCCAAATATCTTGGAAAGGAAGTACCATATGCATGTGACACAAGAGCAGTTCAAACATTTTACCCCCATATTAACTTTACCCCTATCCTGGGGCCACACGCAGCAGCGGGTCTCCGGTCGATTTTCAAATTTTCAAAAGTTATATTTGTCTCTGAATTTTCCCGTGTTCAGATATTGGTATCTCTTTGTTTTTATCAAAACCTTCTGGGCTGCTGCTCTAATAGTAGATTTCAAAATAAGTGAGGTTTTACGTCTGTCCATTCACCGTGAGAAGTAAGAGGAATTATTTTAATGGCCCAGGTAAAAAGTTTGTGGTACGCATACAATGTATAGTAATGTAGCTAGTATATAAATGTTGACCTAAAATACATCATTTTACATCAAAGATAACTTGGATGTTTCAATTGAAGTTTCAGGATGAAAACACAGCAATTATTTCATTAAACGTTGTTATTTGAAAATAACTTGCCTTTCATCATTTCTTTACTGGTTCGCCACGTTCACCATATTCTTTTGCCCCTGATCTTGTTAAAACAATAATTGTCAATGTCCTCGTCCTGTATCGTCCTGTTCTGTCCTGTCTTGTCCTGTCCTGTCCAGTAGTTAAAATATTAATCTTAAACATTTTTTTAGGTGGGGTCATGCTCAAAGTCCATCAGACTTATGATGGCCTCTCCTGCATTTGATATCATGCCATGTCAACATTCTGTATAATTATTTTTTTTCCTTTAATATGTCAATATTTATTCCTATAATATCTGTAAATAATTGTATCATTATATAATGTATTGGATGAATGATAATGCTAATAAAACTGATTTGAATTTGAATTTGAATTTTGATATTGCAAAATATAATTCCTTATAACAGCATAGGAGAAATAATGCATTCTTATATCAATGCACACATAACACAACTAAGTTTTTATTTTGCAATCCGATGTGGGTCATTATCATGTTTTGAAGAGTCTAAGTGTGTGAAAATATCGGATCCAAAACATGATAATGATAAAATTGGATGATTTACGCCCAATATTAATTGGTCTCGCTATGAGTTTTAAAATATTGGGCTCGACTGCGTTTCGCCCAATATTTTTGCAACTCATAGCTGGACTAATTAATTTGGGCTTAATCGATCCAATTTTATATCAATATTGTATTAAGAGATTAGCGCAAAGCGGATTTTGAGTTCCTTGACATCCCGGCCAACCATGGCATAAGTCTTTTTAGTCATTAACAGACCATTGTAGAACCGAATTCATCGGTTTCCAGTAAGCAGTTCTGTGCAGTAACTTTGTAGCATGGTTACAACATGTTTTGTAATGACAACAAAGGCCTAGACTCCGCATGGTCGGGGATTGAACCCTCCTAACAGTATCACCATCATGGAAATATGCAAGAACTCTCACTTAATTTAAAAATCTACTATAGCATAAACGGCTATGTAGTCTACAACAAAGTTATATACAAATAAATAACTTTTGCAAGTGTTTCAGTTGCAATTCTATTTAATCTAATTCTGAATCAACACTTTTATAATCCTCTTTACTCATATCACTGTCATTTCCTTCATAAAAATTGCTTTCCATTGTTACAATGTTACTTTCCATTGTTACAATGTTAGAATATGCAATGCACAATGTACACTCCTAGAAAGTCTACGTGCCACGCTCACACAGAACGCTTCTTTCATTGTTAGCTATGAACTTTTTAAACTTTCTAAGGTCAGCAAAGTTAATTGAAAGGTCCTACAATTTGATATATGATGACTTGTGTTCCTTGGAATTTCCTCTTTTTGGTGATATGCGATGACTCAGATTTATGAAAGTTGAAGTAAGTGCTGGGACCATTTAAAGCGACACTGGGACACTGGCACATTTTCACAAAATATGAAGTTTCTTCTATTTGCTTTCAAATGATAGTCTAGGCCATTGGAAGAATACTGATATACATTTTACACATACCCCAAAACAAATAGTGGCATTAATAAGAGGCTAAAGGAAATCCAGGTAATTAACTTCTGCGTTTGTCGTAACTTCAATCAACAAATGTGTCTATTACATGAATATCAGACTCGTACTCTTTGTAATTTGTAATCAAAGACCGGTCAAACCGGGTGGATGCCGTGGGAATCTACCCCGGCGTGTGTTTTCTTGTGTTTAATGCCATTTCCGTCGTCTGCTAAATAAAATCACTCCGGAGTGATTTTATTATAAAATCGTTCTGTTTAACCCCTTGTACACACCAAAATTAACGTTTCACCATTTTAACAGTTTTTAACCCATAACTGCGAAACTATAAGCCATAGATAGTGTAAACTATACCTTTTTGAAATCCTTGTAACCAGACAAACATCATGGTGTACTTTTCAATATAATTGGAACATTTTAAAATTGTGACCCCTGTATAACCTTGAAACTCAAACTGATGGGGTCCATTAAGGGGGGTTGGTTAGTGCTTCCATCAATTTTATGGATTATCAATGCCTAAAGTACTTGTGTGCAAAAATGCACAATTTTATCCGGAAGCGCACACTCTTTCACTACAGTCCCCGGCTACTACTGATGGTTATAGATTTGCTTGCAGTTCAGTTCCAGATTATTTTTTTAGATTATATATATATATTCAATTTACACGTTTACTCACCATTAGTGTTTTTATGTCATATAGCATTGTATTCACTTCGTTCATTATCTTTCCTTCAAAACTTGACTTGCCAAAACCAAATCCACGCAATGTTGTAAGAGCAAATCGTCTATGTTGCTGCCACTGGTTACCGAAGTCATTCAGAAAATATCCTGATAAAAGTGATTATCACAAGGAATTGAATAAATTATTAAATAAAATTAAAATCCGAACGTTTAAGAATTACCGAATTATGATGAATGGAATGTAGGCTGACAATCTTGTAGTGGAAAAATGTTTAAATGAATGGGGAAGAAATACAGAAAAATGTAAGATAAAATCTATAAAATCAAATACAGTTGTAGAAGAATCATGTATCATGCACATGGTCATATAAACATATTTGGGGAACGATTGCTTGCTAGGAGAAAAAGTTTAAGTAACACTTGTTTGTGAAAATTAAAAAACACAGTACAATATGATGTATGTGCGACTACCTACCCAATTTCTTAGGGTTGTACAATTGAACACTGTACCAAGGTTCCTTTCTGCTAGCAAAGTCGTATCCCTTGTTGGCTGTTAAGACGTGATTGATAGCCTCGTAACCATTCACCAATACCATTGGTGTATCTTTAAACAATATAATAAAGAGGCGTGATCTGAAACTGTTAAAATGTGTAATTTATTATACTTCCAAGTCAAATGAAATTCTTCGGAACTTACATTAGAAAACGATGCAATGTTGCTCTGGAAGTATAAAAATCGCATATATGTTTCTTCTTAATGCAAATGAAACGTATTCCACATTGGCATGATCTAGTATCATGGCCAATGATCTAGTAATTGATATTATCACAAAGTGAATATAACATTATTCAACATTGATATAATATGCAAGTCATAATATGCGTTCAAATGAGGCTCGACATTAAGTGTTCTAGTGTAAATTGGATCCCGGTTCTACCAGGATCCGGGCATAAGGCGCTTGTTGTCTGCAACTCCAATGGCCTGAAAAATAACTAGTAAAAAGTACGAAAATTCACGAATTTCAGAAAAACGCATAGACCCACTTGTATTTTACAAAACGTGCACGGTAGTAAACCATCAGACCGTAAACACAATGACCTTCACAGTACAATCAGATGATAGCGGCCAAGCCAGATAAACAAATCTGCCTTAAAGGGTAGACGTTTCATACAGAAGTTCCCAATTGATGCAAAATGAGGGATTACAATTGATTCCGTTTGCGCTGTAGGACGTTGTGCAGGTAGTGCTTGACGGAATGAATTGCAAATGCCTCATTGCATCATCAATTGGGACTTCTTCATATATGAAACGTCGAACCGTTTTTAAAGCGGCACTGGAACATTTTTAACAAACTATGAAATTCCTTCCATTGCTTCAAATGATAGTCTAGGACCTTAGAAGAATGAGTTATATTTTATGCACAAAAAGTATAGAAGATTTAAACCATATTAGGAGGCCTAATATGTCATGTTAGCCTTTTTGCGACCCTGTTGTAATTTTAATCAACAGATAGGTACTTATGTGGATATCACAAGACCTCTACTCATTCATAGTGTGGAATACCACTGGCTAAAAAGTCCTGGGTTCTTGGGCATCATTGGGAAAGGAGAGTGTCGTGAGCACTGAATGATCTACCAGGATAAAATTAAAAAAACAAACAAACAAACAACACATTATTAAAAGCTACAAAGGCACCGACAGGTCCTCAAAAACAGGTGGGTGGCGATGAATCAACTACGGTGTGTGTGTTTTCTTGTGTTTAACACCATTATCCACTGCCTATGAATAAAGATCACTCGGAGTAGTGATTTTGTTACTGCTTAGAAAACATTATTATGGCAATAAAAATACCCCATGTATGAAGCTAGTCAATTTTCATCATTTATAACCAGAACACCACATGGAAACGATATGTCTACTTATTTTGGTATTCCACACTGTGTTCCTATGAAAAAAGTGCAGCTTGCTGCGATGCAAAACTTTATGAATCATTCGATGTGATATAGGGATGTTGGTACGTAGTGCTACCAAAACTAGGCTGTCTGACGTCATCCTGTAGACACGTTGGTACTTTTGTATTCTGGGTAAAAATGGCCCTACTCTCTATTTTGTATTCAACAACATAAGGTTAACCCTCGTCTACTGAGCCATATTTTGTTGTAACAAAAATTGCCGAAGAGGGGGGGGGGTTACCACCCCCCTGTGATTTCGTTTACGGAACACCCATTCCTGTAAATGTGGTACCAAGGCTGCTTCGAGTTTCTTCTTTCCATGGACCAAAATAAGGACTAACATCCCATTATGACGTCAACCAATGACGTCATTATGTTGAGGAAGGAGGAACGACGAAATATTGGAATTAGGGTGGAAAATTCATATTTCCAATTATTTAGCGACCTCAAACACCCCTCTTATAGCTCCTAAAGGATGTCAGTATATAAAACTAGTCATTTCCCATCAAGTAGAGTCAAAAACCGCATGAAAAATCTGATTTCCAACTTTTTGGCGAAAAAATGAATTTTTCACTGTGGGGGTTATGGAAATGGCAGTTTGCTGACATGCAAAATTTATGACGTCATTGTGCCGTAATGCTAGGCATTGTTGGTACTCATTTGATCAATGGGAAAGAGGAGGGACCATAGTATTATGGGTACCAAAATCAAGTGTCTCGGATGTTCCTGTGTTGTGTTAGGCATGTTGTACTTCTCTCCCGAAGGCGGAAGTAGTAACAACCCCCCTATCGATAACTTTGGGACCCTGGTTTATTAACCTAGACCCCGGTGGCTGTTGTTTTTGGATTAAAAGGAGCGGAACATGACAATTGACAATTAATTAAATAATTTGGCACCAAAAAGGGGGGTTTTAGCAAGGGCCGGGGAAAACACCTGAAGGGGGGTGGTGAACCAACCCCCCCCCCCTTAGGTAGACGGAGGGTTAAGTATTGTTCATGAGCGGTTTTTTTTTAATTTTTTGGTCCCCTGCACTTAGTGAGAAATTCACAAATCCTCATGATATTGAACGCCGAATATCCGAAATGTCCATTATCAAAATCTCTATTCTATACCGAGCACGAGTTGGCATACTTTGTGAAATTACGCTACCCAACATAAAGCTACAAACATTTCCGTAGTGCTGAACTCGTTTGGTTGCCCCCATTTCTGTAAAATGATATTCCACACCGTTTGAAAGAAGGGAAGTACCAAAGATTGGTAGCCTGTAGGACCTGGTGGCCGTTCCCTACCGGCCATCGCTGTTGTAATTTGTTAGAGAAACGATAAGGAGCAGCAATACAAAACACCAGACAGGACAATAGTGGGGAAACGTCCATCTTGATTTACGTAGTGTTGCGAGATACACATAAGTAGGTTATAAAGGTCAGTTCCTAGAATTGCTGACATTGACCTTGTCGGAAATAAATGCGTGACTGGAAGTAAGATATTTATTGATATAACTGGTTGTCAAAGAAAGGTTATTTGTAGGGGGAGAAAAATTCTCACTTAATATATATTTACAGTTTTTATAGGAGTTAATGATATATCTTTAGGTCTCTGTGGATTTATGGGTACCAGAGTTGGAGCGAGTCCGGACCGAACTCGGACTCCATTGGTGAGGTCCGAGTCCGAGTCCGGACTGGACTCGGAATCGGACTATGCTTAGTGGACTCGGACTCAGACTCGGACTTAGGCCCCTATGGACTCGGACTCAGGACCATGGACTCGGACTGGACCTGCTGGACTCCGGACTGGGGAATCAACCCCAGGGAATCGGATAAAAATGGTCGGCTGGGTCCGATAGAAAATTTAAACTTAATCAAAAAAAGAATGAAAATGTGTGAGCTAGCCTGCACAAAACCTTGTTTTTTTTTTAAAATTATTGAAACAACATGTTTTTATTTAATCAATTTCACAGTTATTTCAAAGTAATGTTTAATGTTTTTTATTCAGAGGTATTTTCTTTTGTGGGCCGCAAGCTAGAGGCTGGCAGGGCAGGACACGTAAGGCAAGCTGTTGTGCGTTGTGTATGTATGTGGTTGTGTGTGGTGTGTGTTTGTATGGTGTGTGTGTCAAAAATTGGTAAGTTTTTTCATGGGGCGGCCCACAGCTTATATTCTTTGAATTATAGCGAGCGCGAAAGCAAGAACCGCGAAAAATTCTAGTTCTTTGTCTTAAGATTAGCTATTGTGATTATTTAATCTCCTCTTCCTCTCCCTAACTCCCTAGCAGTGTTCATTCTAGCAGGTGTTCATTCTAAGTAAAGCTTCAAATCCGCAGTTTGTAAAGTTCTAGCCACGCCCTCAACAACTTCCACAAAGCTAAATGTAGTGCATTAACAGGGCTGATACTACGCAGTTTCACCGAGTTGAACCGAATAACTGCAGACCATGTATTTGCAATGGGTGCTGACGCCCCCAAACAACCTTAAATTTTTGTATGAACAATAGAGCTATCTAGATTTCGTAAATTATATTGTATGTGAAAATATATTGCGTAATTGCCCAATTATGGGACGCACGTTATATAAGCCGCCCATAGGTTAGCATGAAACTAGAGCTATATAAATAGTTGAATTTCAAAAAGGCTTGATATTATATTTAAATTTAAATGTTTTTGAAATAAAATAGACTTGATGAAATTTATTTTCTGGTAATTTGACTAGTGATCAGCTAACAGGTAATGCATTTTAGACCATAAATAAATGTTATTTGAAAAAAAGTAACTACAGTCTGATTATTTTGTTGGACAGGTACAAACGCGAGCATGCATGGTCTGCGCGAGCCAGGAGGAATGTTGCACCTCGTTTCTAGATGCGTAATTGGTCAAAGTAATCATCTGTGCTGCTTGTTTCGCTTACATGAGGTGTGCATAACTCCTGTCAAAGTAATTTTCAATCCCACTATAATGTTTTAGCACTATTTAGGTGTCTAAATTAGTTCAAGCCCAGACTCAAGCCCACATTCTCTGGACTTGGACTCGGACTCACTGGACTCGGACTCGGACTCAGACCTGCTGGACTCGGACTCGGGTCCCATGGACTCAGGACTCAGACCTCGTGACTCGGACTTAGGCCAGATGGACTCGGACTCGGACTCGACGCTGATGGACTCGGACTCGGCTTCGGACTCATGAGTCCGGACTCGCTCCAACACTGATGGGTACCCTTGTATGAACTCTGGAAGTACACAATGGAACCAGCCTTAGGCTAATTTTTTCATAATACAAATCCACAGATCAACTTGGTGACTAAATAAGCAACTTATTGAAAAAAATACAGGATAGCCTACGCGTACGGTGGCTCTGAAAGGCCGTGACGAGAAGACGACTTGATGACTTAGGAGACGTGAAGGTGACGACAGAACAAATTCGAGATACGTGACGAGTTAAGTGACGAGTTAGGAGAGATTTTGAAAAATGTCGAGATAAGTGACGAGATAGCTAGGGACGAGATAGGTAACGACTTAGAAAAATGTCGAGATAGGGGCGAGATAGCCAGTGGCGTATCCTGGGGGGGCACTGGGGGGCGCTTGCCCCCCCCCCCCGGGTGGCCAAAGGGGCGCCAAAAAGAAGGAAAAGAGAAAAAAGAAGGAAAGGGAAAAGAAAAGGGAAAGGAAAGGGGAAAAGGAAAGGGGAGGGGAAGGAAAGGGGAGGGGAAGGAAAGGGGAGGGGAAGGAAAGGAAAGGAAAGAGGAAGGAAAAGAAAAGAAAATTAGAGATAGAATGGGAGGAAAGGGAAATGAAAAGGGGGAAGGGGACAATTAAATGGGAAAGAGATAGAAAAGCTTATGGCGAAAAGGATCGAACTGTAAGGGAAAGCTAAGAAGCGCCAAAATTAGGGCGAAAATGGAGATAAATTATGAAGGGAAATCCGAATAAACAATGTGCAACAAAAAAGAACGTATAAAAATAGTAAAGGAAGGGGTGCCAAAAAGCACAATAAGAAAAGCAAAATAATAGAGAATCGAAGGAGTGGTGAAATAAATTATCCAGAAAAGTGAACTAAAGCAAATAAAAAAGTGCAGCAAAAATGAGAAGAGAAAAGAAAAGAAAAACGGAGGAGAAAGGAAAGGGGCGCCAAAAACGAATAAAGGAAGATGGAAAGAAAAGAGAAGAAAAATAAGGCGCGTCAAAAAAACTATAAAAAACGAAAAGGGGTTGAAAATAGTTTAAGGAAACGGACGCAAAGAATAGCAAAGGAAAAAGGATTGAGATTAAAGGGGAAAAATAAGGGGCGTCAAAACAGAAAAAAGGGAAAAGGTTGAAAAAATATAGAAAGGGGCGCGAAAACAGCAACTGAAACTGGCTAGGGGATATAGAAACAAAAAAGGGCGTCAGAAAAGAGGGGTTGAAAAAAGTTTCAGGGGTGCAAAAGGGAAATCTAAAAAAGAGGAATATAGAGACAAAAAGGGCGTCAAAAACGGAAAGGGGTACGAAAAAAGTCAAAGAAAGGGCTCCCATAAAGGAAAATCAAATTGTATTATTATTATTATTATCAGGGAAAAAAATCAAATTGAGCCTCAAAGATGAGCTAAAGCAAACCAAGGAAAATGCAGCTGCATTCATTCATTTACAACTAAATCCACGTCCGACCACGTTCAATATGATCCAAGCCTTTTTCGGCGTTAAGTTGGTGTCTGTTGATTTAATAAAGCTAGTTGTTGGGAAGTTGGAACTAACTGTTATTTTATCACTTGCAGGGGCGTTCCCAGACCATTCAATGTTGGGGTGGGGGGGTTGCCGACAAAACTGTCCATTTGCCGACACAATTTCAAAAATTTTCATGCTCGCTACGCTCGCCGAAAAACAATTTATGTACTATGTTATGCATATACAAGAAGATGTGGTATGGCGCGGCGCGCCATTTTCAATTTCCACAGGGGCGCCAAAAGTTCATCCTCAGTTTGCTCCCCGGGGTATGTCATCCTGGATACGCCCCTGATAGCTGACATAAAAAATGTTGAGATAAGTGACGAGATAGGTGACGACTTAGTCTAACTCGTCCCCTATCTCGTGAGTCGTCACTTTTCTCGTCTTCTCGTCAGTTCAATCTCGTCTTCTCGTCACCTGAGTCATCAAGTCGTCGCGACCTTCCAGAGACTCGGCCACCGTATAGCCATATAGTAGTTGCAAAGACTTATAATAATAATAATAATAATAATAATAATAATAATAATAATAATAATAATAATAATAATAATAATCCGTTTTTATATAGCACTTTATCACTGTAAACAGTCTCCAAACGCTGTTGCCTATTATTATAATGGATTATTTAAAGTCCCGGGGCCACTTCTCAATGACAATGGGGTATCATCCGTGTCCAAGCAATCTAAAAAAGCACCCTAATACGTATTTTCGAAGCTTGAATTTTCACCCCTAAACACGTATCAGCAGCGCAATTAGCTACCCTAAACAAGTACTTGATGGAATTTGTGCCCCTAAACAAGTATCAGTAGCGCAATTTTGCATACCCTTAACAAGTATTTGTCTTTCTCCCTAAGCAAGTAATTGATGCTATTATTACCCCTTTATACGTAAAAACCCAAAACCATATTCTTTTGGACACCTGAGAGGCTTGTCTGAGCTTGGTGAAATTCAGAAAATATCTGGGGAAAGTTAATTCTTCAGCCAGGATATGTATCCCAGGAAAGGTATTTAAAAGGGGAATGTATTTTGAGCCAGGGGCGTATCCAACAATTCACAGGACGGCGGCACGACTAGTCGAAAAAAAGTCGACGATATGGCTGCTGAGCGGCCATTGCGCTACATGCAATCTTCATTTTCCAAACGCACATTTTCATGCGAATTTGATAGAAATAATTTTAAATTTGTAAGTGATTCACTATAGCAAAATATAGGTACGATCCCGGTATGATAAATGGGCTTATAAAAAGTAAAACAGACCTGATGGGTTTGTGTCACAGAGAGTTGATATAGTAAGTGGCGCCGGGGAGGGGGTGCCGCTCTCTCTCTCTCTCTCGAAGCGCGAAACCCATGCCAAGCAATGTTTGCCTTCCGAAATACATTTTCTCATGCAAATTTGACAAAAAACCAATTTGATTTTTGTAAGTGGTTAACTTTAAAATGCATATAGGCCAATGATCGACGGTATAAACAGTAAATATACTTCATGCATGTAAGGTTTTATTTGAACTAATCATAAAATTAAAGGTGTTCATGGAGAGTTCGTAAGCGCACGTGGTGGGTCGCGGAAACCTTGAGGTATTTAAGTTTTCAAGACATTTCATATGGGTCTAAAGGATCCGGGAGAATTCGCATTTAGAGAACGTTATTTTCGGCACTTATTTCCACATTTGCAACGCAGCGATAAATCGGCATTTTCCCTGAAAATTGCCGAATCCGCGCAATTATGCACCCAAATTATGTCCCAAAAGTTATTTTAAGAAAATTATAAACCTAGAATTGACTGATATTTAAATAAATTATGAGTTTTAATTGCTAAAACATTGTCCGTTTCATGGGTAAGTGATATAGAACGATTTTGGTATAGCGACATAATCAGGCAATCACAAAAGGAGTCGTCATTTCTCAATCTCGAACCAATAGGCCTGTACTAAAAATCATGTGTACGGTTTCTTTAACGCGCAGCGCGGAAAATTTTCGAAATTGAGGGATTTGAAAGCACAGATTTGAAGGCAAGTACAGACTTCCGGAACACTTTTAAAATTTTTTATGCTGAAATTAATATGGACCCTAAATGCGTAAGTCCTCATTTAGAAAATATAACCCTTTTTCTTGATTTTGGGTGATTTTAGACCCCTTTCACGTTACGTACGTAACGTGCCTGATCCTGAAAAAACTACCCTTTTTACGTGGATTCTTGGACACGGATGATACCCCCTTGTCTATGAAGACTGATCCCCCCGGGTTTAAAGTACACGGGATGATGGTAGGAATGGACTCGGAAGCCAAAAGTTATTTGTTTGGGGATTCAGGCCTCAGTCTACATAGTATATACCGGGTGTCTCAAAAAAAAGGAAACCCTCAAAGCGCCCTCTATTTCACGAAGAAAAAAAGCAAACCATACAAAGTAATACACATCTGAAAAGTGCATTTCATTAGTTTTCCGACACCGAAAAAATCTTTCCTAAAGGACACATATTTACCGAGTTATGGCCGATTGAAAATTTGTACCACTTTTTCATTTTATCCATGGATTGTTACTGTCTGAGCTGTCTTTAGACAATGCACCTTCTCCAAGCACATTCTTTCGTTTATGGTTTCTTTTGTTTTTGCGACAAAGATCAGTTCTGATATTGAAAAGGTTAGTTTCAATTATTAGAAATTCAAAGATCTTTCCTGATTCTTCTTTAGTGCGCTGCTCTACCCCTCCCCCAATTGACTGCCTCTAAGACCATGAAGACGGATGCAGGCTTGTGCTCTCTTTTCCATTTCAATAATCGACTTCTAATCATTCTTGTCCGTCGGATGCTTACAAAGGCAGCGGTTATTCTATTGCGAAGTTCTGGCAAGTTTGCTGTTGGTTCCTGTACATACACTTCACTCTTTAATGTTTCCCCTAGGGCGAAGTCTAGCGGAGTCAAATCTGGGGATCTTCGCAACAGAATAACCGCTGCCTCTGCAGGCATCTGACGGACAAGAATGATTAGAAGTCAATGATTGAAATGGAAAAGAGAACGCAAGCCTGCATCCGTCTTAGAGGCAGCCAACTTCCCCAAGTGGGGGGGGGGGGGGGGGGGGGCAGAGCAGCGCAGTAAAGAAGAATGAGGCAAGATCTTGAAATTTCTAATAATTGAAACTCAACTTTTCAATATCAGAACTGAAATCATAAACAAAAGAATGAGCTTGGAGAATGTGTGTTGTCTAAAGACTACTGAAAGAGTAACAATCCGTGGATAAATGAAAAAGTGGTGCAAATTTTCAATCGGCCATAACTCAGTCAATATGCATCCTATTGGAAAGATTTTTTCGGTTTCAGAAACCTGACGAAATGCACTTTTCAGATATGTAATAATATGTATGGTTTACTTTTTTCTCTTCGTGAAATAGAGGGCGCTTTGAGGGTTTCCTTTTTTTTTGAGATCGAATCCAAGGTTTCTCTACAGTCAACCATGGAAGACAGTGTATTGAAAACCACAACACACATATCCCCTTATAACTTGTATGGTCACCAGAAACCATTTGTTTACATGCCTCAATCAATATATTATAAATATGATGTCAAACTTAACTAAATCAATTAAAAATGATATCAAATACTCCAAATTATGCACCACTAGAGCGATTTCTTTAAATGCTCAAATATACAAGAAAAATTGGAACTTGTACAATACTAGCTGCAATGTTATTGTTGCTATACATGAGGTGACCTCAATGTTTACAAACACAAGTTTGCACCTAGTCTACTGACATGTTAGAGATGCGAAGAGTATGCCCATACAGTTACAGCATTCAATAGCCTTATCACGCCTGATTGAGCGCGAATTTTAAAGGCACAAGCCCTGCATGTGCTCACGCATACTGCCGGGCAGTGCTTTGTTCGTTGCCGGGCGTTGACGTCACATGTCAACTCATATATACAGAACAAAGCAGGCAGACTCTCAACCCAATCAATACTAGGATAATATGAATGAAATCAATCCTCATCTCTCTGATTACATCACTTGCACGCGCAGAAGGTCTGGCGTGCCTCATTGGACCTGTCAAAGACCTGCACCAAAAATTGATTTTTTTTTTATTAAAGATGGTATGAACTTCATATTTGGTGCCTATGATACTTAGGTGACCAAAAAAACACAAATAAAAAAATCACCTAATTTGCATATTTAATTGGCGGCAATCTTGGATTTTAGGTGTCGGATTTCAAAAGAGTTAATCTCCAAAAGTATACATGCTAGAAGCCTATTTTTTTTTTTATGAAAAATAAAAGTAAACTTAAAAAAGTATGGAGTTAGTTTGTTTTTTTAAATTTTTTTCAAAAAAAGCAAAAAAGCCAAAAATTGCAACAAAAAAAATGATTTTTTGACCACAAAATGACCCCGAAAAAAAAATTGAGACAAAAATTAAAAAAATTAACTCCATACTTTTTTTACAAATTACAAAATACACCTTCTGTGAACATTTGAGCCAAATCCATTGAAAAATGGCTGACATTAACTATTTTGAAGAGGTAAAAGCAACATTTTGAAATAAAGCATTTTTAGTATAGAAACACTTATTTAATTATAATGCAAATTAGGTCAGTAATAATAACTTCTGACATATACAGTTAGCAAGCATTTGAATTATTATAATTAATGTCACTTATTTCACAATGATAGCACATATACTTTTCGAGATATGATTTTTTAAAGAAATATTTTTACATATCGCCGCTTGAAAAACAATAAAATACATAGTATATTTCACAGCTTGGAAAACAATAAACAACATATGAATTATAAAGTAACACGTTGGCCTCGGCAGGCCTCGAACTCACCCCCTAATGATCATGAGTCCTGCACTTTTCCACTGGACCACAATGTAAACTCATGCAAGTATCTTGGGAAAACAATGTCATCAGGGAACTCGTGGGGAAGAGCATAATCAAATCTAGCTAATATCAAGGTAATAAAACATAGCCGCACCTTAAGTATTTCATATAAGGTTGGAACTTTGCCATTTATTCCACATTTCAAAATAGTTGATATGACAGTTGTATTTACACTCTTATATCATGGATATCATGAAACTCCAAACGTTGCTGTTCTAAGCGAATGTGGACGTGTGGACGTTATCCACTCTTTGTAATGTACGCAAATAGGTGTATCAAATATTGGGCAAACATACTGCAAATGTCTAAGCATCACTATCCATATAAATGTTATAAGATGTTGTTTGAGCTAGATCCACTCTAAAAACGTGTTTATATCCTGGACATTAAACTAGTGTTAGATGGCCATTATTTCGTTGAATACAACAGTCAGGATCAGATAATTTATCAAATCGCCGGCGGGTGAATCGATAAATATTCTGGTGAATTTATCAATTCGACACACTTCGCCGTCATTTTGTAATTAATGAGGTATTGACGTCAATCAATAAAAAACTGAAGGCGGTGCTTCGTAAAGCTCTTAGCGTGAAATCTGTAATTTTCAAGCCACATTTATATCGCAACTTAATCACGCCAACATCGAATCGCTTTAAAATATCGTAAACCTCCGGGTTCAGCTGGTTTACCCATTCCCCTAAATCTAGAATTTTTGCGATAATAATAATAATAACGAGAATAAGCGAAGGGCCAAATCCAAATATCATGCTTAGTTTTTGAGTTACCTGCCAGATCACTACAAACTAAGCACACCTTGATTTTTTTGGTAGTTTTTATGATAATACACAATAATTCAGAGGTGTGCTAATTAAATTTTGTTGCGGTCACCTCGAAATCCAAGATGGCGGCCAAAATAGCCCCCGTTTTGGCTAACGACAGTATTTTGAGGATAATGTCCTATGTGAGCCTTCAATCACCTTGTTTTTGGTGTCATATTGAAGATAATTTAATTATCTACATGATGATACTAACTTTTTTGGGTTTCATTGTTATCTACACACTGTTTTTGGGCCAAAAAGGCATATTTTTGCCATTTTTTTTCAAAAAAATGATGCGGACTGAAATGCATTCTCCCCATATATCAACATTGTTCTTCATAATTGGATCAAGACTTCTCAGGAATTTGCCCTCATATAATATGCATTTTGTGTGAAAAGCACAGGATCATAGCAAGTTTAACTTGAAAGTTATAGTATCCAAAAATGAATGGGGTCTTAATCACAAAAAACGCCATTTTGGCACATTTCTCTAAACAGATGAACAAATGTGTGTCAATACCATCTCAAATGCTATATGACAGTTTTTGATCACTTAACTATAGTAAATGTTTGATTTCAGTTGCTGCAATGGCCTTACTGATTCATTTTTTGCGGTCCTCTAAATCCAATATGGCGGCCAAAATGTCCGCTGTTTTGTCACAAATTACATTTTTAAGGATAATAATTGAAGATAACCTCCAATAATCACGTGGTTTTACAGCAAATCAAATTTTCTACTTGATGTTTTCACTTTAAAACCTTAATATTTTACATAGCTCTTAAATAGAACCTCTACTTTAATGCGTGTAGCATAGTGTTCAACCGCTGCAAGTTGTGCATTTCAAATATGCATTTTAACAGAAATGTGATACAACTATATTTTGAAGTTGGTTACATTGTTGCCAACAGTATTGTTGCCCATACTTATGCAATATACACACGATGAAACCAGTCATTTTTTCCTTTGTCTCAGCTCTATATTGTTCTTATCAACTATATGCAAAGAATACTACAACATAAATATCTGCATTAATAGGCTCGTTCTTGCATTCCTTTGGAGAAGTGCAAATCCCTGTACATTTCATTCCGTTTTTCTTGCACCCACATTTAGTTGAAAGTGCAATCGGCATTGCAGCCGCAACATGTCATCCCCAAATCCCGGTGGGGGCACTCCCATCTTGGAAGTGACACGAATGTAAGGCTGTATAAGACCCCTTTTTTCAGAATCGTCACCCAACGAAACTTTTGAAAATTTCACCCAAAGACCCCATATTTTTTTTAAATTATACCACTGTCACCCAAAGACCCCTATTTTGGGGGGAAATTTTGAAATTTTTCACCCAAAGACTTTATTTTTTAGAAAATTTTGCAACAATCTCACCCAAAGACCCCCATTTTTTGGAAAATTTTGCACAATCGTCACTCAGAAAACCCCTATTTTAAAGCAATTTGTCTGTCTATCGCCCAAAGACCCTTATTTTTTCAGTCATGTCACCAAATGCCCCTGGGTTTGGAAGTGCGAGCCTTACACCCATATCAATTTCATATGTGAGTGACCCCCCCAACCCCGGGTTCCAAAACAACAGATGGTGCTGGCAGTACATCTATCCAATCAATTTGAATTTCACTTTGAGCTGTTACAATCCATCCACGGCCGTGTGGAGATGGAAGCTCTTGTGCTCGAGTGATACAGTGCCTATTATATACGCTTGGTAGTTGGCCCTCAGTACTTTTTACGTAAGGCACTCTGGCAAGGAAGAAGTTTGGCTGGATCAAATCTTCCAGAACTAAACATGGTGGACCGAAGTTCATTGACCCTGTAAGTAGAGGGAGGCAGGGGTGGTGCCAGGGGGCGGCCGCCCCCTGAGAGTTTCAAAATTTAGGAAAAACAGGGGTTTTAAGCAATAAATTGCGCAAAAATTAGGGTTTTTTAACCAAAATGAGTTCATTTCATTTTGTACTGTTTCGCCCCCCCCCCCCCCCCCTTATGATGTTTCGCCCCTCCTATGATTTTACCCTGGCGCGGTCCCTGGAGGGAGGATGTAAATTCTTGGACCCTGCATAAAATGCATACGAAGGCTTCAGAGAATGTGGTATCATTCTCTAGTAGCCACAATACAAAATCTTTCTCTCTGCCCTTTAAAGCAAACATACAGCCTGTAAGTGAATGAGCTCCTATTATAAGCCCATCACATGTTGATTCTCCAAGTTTTGTTCCAATGGCTGTGACATTGATGTAACATGTTCTAGATGCAGTTCCTGTCAGAAATAGACATTTGCTTGAAATCCACACCAGTCCACAAACATCGGTATCCGGGACGCGATATTTTTCCGTTAGTTAATTTGTGCAATTACACTATCGCTTGAATAGATTACAAGTTAACTACGGAAAATAATTTTGCATCCGGGACGGTATTACGACAACATCCGGCTGGTGTACCAGAAGTGAAGCATAGTGTGCATGCAGGATTAGTCTTCGATCATGCAATTTCCTCCAACTTATAGATTAACTCTGGAATTTCTTGGTGTAAATTCATAGCATGTGGATCCCAATGTTGCAAATAAGACACGTCACACGTCCATAAATCCTAGCAAACTTGAATTCTTTCCACTATTCAATTAAAGACTGACTCAGAGATTTCCCGAGGAGGGCGCCCTCAATTTTCAAACAAATCGTGTTTTTGCATATATATAATGCTTGAAATAGCTAAGTTCAGATTAAGAAAATAGAAAATCACAACTTTGTTATGAAATTCCGTATCTGCCTCAAACTTTTGGAATGAGCATTTTAGGTGACTGTTTTATTTCCACTTGACTATTTTCAATTAATAGACAAAAAAATTATATTTCAAAATATCTGAGTCAGCCTTTAAGAAATTTGCTAAGGACTTCTTGAACCTTCATCTCTTAGGACCTTCTTAGGCTACTTATCAACTTGTTGGTTGGGGCTAGCAATTATTGTGGAGAAGCTGTATTCGACTGTTCTATCTTGGACTCTCGTTTTTTATTGATATTGCAGGGTATGTATCACACACCCAATGCACACTGTTGCTGATGCATGGAGGAACTTGTTTCATTATGATTTTCATTATTATCTCCGCCAAATCACCAAATATTAAATTATTAACAAATTTCACAGTCTAAATAATGGCCAAAGCATCCAAAATAACAACTTAAAGAGTTGTTGGGCTTGGTGCTTCCTCTGGTGTTTGACAACTTCTCCAACTCATGCATAAGCACAGACTTTGATGTTTGCAGAACACCGTCTGTTGCTAGTGAATAGGGCAGTGGTCCGAGTGGATACTCGAGAACTTTATCGATATTAAACCATATGTCCATTTGCAATGACTGTCATATTTTGAAAAAGATCTCCAGTGTATCGCATCGTAAATGCACACCCCTCTTAATTGAGCACTTCTTTGGCTTGGACATTGAAGCAAAGTTGTGTAGTGCAAGTTTTTGGCAATTTATCGTGAAAGCTAGTCTGAGCTTGCATGGTCTGCTATTCTGCTGCACCATCAGGTGTAGCCCTGGTTTCAGCATTAACTGCTAATTCTTCATGTTGATCAGGTTCATCTGCAGAACATGCAGTCTGTGTGACAAATTGGGTGAGAGACATGTTTCCTTTCCTTTCTCATAGGAATTCAACATGTCATTTGCCAACTCTTCCGAGGCCTGCTTACCAGAGCAAATAATTCAAATCATAATGAAACAAGGCCTCAAGGCATCAGCAACAGAATGCATTGTGATAACCTACAATATCAATAAAAAAATGCTGATCGAGTCCAGAATGGAATCAGTCGAAGGCAGCTTTGCCACGACAATTGCTAGCCCGAAACAACGAGTTAACAAGCAGCTTAAAAAATCCCTAAGAGACAGAAAGTTCAAGGAGTCCTTGACGAATTTCTTAATTGAAGAGTGGAAAGATCACAAGTATGCTAGGATTATAGATAGACGTGATCTTTTTGCAACATCGGGATCCACATGCTATGAATTAAAATCAGAACAGGGTATGATGAAATGCCGAGAAATTTCAGAGTTAACGTATAAGTTGGAGGAACCTGATCAAAGACTAATCCTGCATCCCAACTTTGCTTCACTTCAAGTAACCCAGCGTAGAGGTTGTAATATTTTCCCCGGATACCGATGTCATGGTATTGGCATAAGCTGCTTGTGGACTGGGATGGATTTCAAGTAAATGTCTATTTCTGCCTCAAACTGCATCTAGAACAAGTGACATCAATGTCACAACTATTGGGACAAAACTTTGAGAATCAGCGTGTGATTGGCTTATAGGAGCTCATCCACTGACAGGCAGTGACAATATGTCTGCTTTCGAGGGCAGAGGCAGAGTTAGGATATTGTGGCTACTAAAGATGATGCCACATTCTTTGAAGACCTTCCATCTCCACACGGGCATGGATATGAATTGTTACAGCTCCAAGTGAAATTCAAATTGATTGGATGGACATACTACCAGCACCATCTGTTTTGTGGATGACATGTTGTTTTGGGGATAAAATGCCGATTGCACTTCCAACCAATGTGGGTGCAAGAAAATGGACTGAAATGTACAGGGATTTGCACTTGTCCAAAGGAGCGCAAGAATCAGCCTATCAATGCAGCTATTTATCCTGAAAACGAGTCAGATCATTCAAATGTTCAAGAAACTTTCACATATATACGAGTCAGACACAGATGATATCTACTTAGTATTACTTAGTAGTATTCTTCGCATATACTTGGCCCGATACTTGGGAAGAACAATACAGAACTGAGATAAAGGACAAACTGAATCTGCTTTCATCATGTATGTATTGCCCAAGTATGGGCTGTATTATAGCCAACTTCAAAATATAGTTTTATCACACTTTTTTGGCAAATTGCATATTTGGAAATGAGCAACTTATAGCAGTTAAGCATGCTACAAGCAGTTGTTAAGTAGAGTTTCTATTTAAGAGCTATGTAAAATAGTAAGTTTTTAAAGTGAAAACAGCAGTAATTTTGAGTTCCTGGGTGCCATTTTGGATGCTATTATGTACTTCTAGATCAGTACAAAACCTTAAAATTTATATGAGCACATTGTCCAGTAATGAGTACAGGTACTTGATCATTTAAGCCTAAAAATGTTTTATTATAGATGTGCTTAAAACTGTGTTTTTGTGATTGTGACACATTTTACTTTGGGTGCTATAACTTTTTTACAGAATATGTTGTAGATCTGGGGTTCGTCCGTGAAACTCAGTCGTAAATCTACGTGCATACTATGTCATGCCTGAGTGGATCAACTTATCCAAAGCACTGTGTAAATGGTATGAAAAGGTCTATTATGTAGGACATAAGCATGAGTTAGTATACACGTAGGGTTACGCATGAGGTTCGCGAACGGACCCCTGGTCTTTTCACAGTGTGCATATTTTATAGGGACAAAGTCCTACAAAGTAATAATTACTCATGAATAAGAAGTTTCATTGATGTAGGAAAAAAGTCTCTATTTCTTGATCTCTTTTTGGTAAAAAAACGTCAAAACTCACATTTTTGCTGCATAATTCTTATGTATACCACCTTAAAACCCATCAAGCATGGTACAATCCTGTAGAAAATCTTATTTGCTTTAAAATGACACCAATCATATGCTGATTGGAGGCTTTCTTCAACCCGTTATCCTTAAAAACATTGTTTTGTCAAAGCAGCGGCCATTTTGGCCGCCATCTTGGATTTAGAGGTTACCGCAAAAAATGAATCAGCAAGGCCATTGCAGCAACTGAAATCAAACATTTATTATATCAAAAACTCTCATATAGTATTTTATATGGTATTGACACACACATTTGTTCATGTGTTTAGAGAAATGTGCAAAAATGGCGTTTTTTGTGATTAAGACCCCATTCATTCTTGGATACTATAACTTTTAAGTTAAACTGGCTATGATCCTGTGCTTTTCACACAAAATGCATATTATATGAGGGCAAATTCCTGGGAAGTCTTGATCTAATTATGAAGAATAATTTTGATATATGGGGGAGAACGTATTTCAGTCCGCATCATTTTTTTGAAAAAAATGTAAAAAATATGCCTTTTTGGCCCCAAAACAGTGTGTAGATAACAATAAAACCCACAAAAGTTGGTATCATAATGTAGATAATTAAATTATCTTCAATATGACACCAAGAACAAGGTGATTGAAGGCTCACATAGGACATTACCCTTAAAATACTGTCGTTAGCCAAAACGGCGGCCATTTTGGCCGCCATCTTGGATTTCAAGGTGACCGCAACAAAATTTAATTAGCACACCTCTGAATTATTGTGTATTATCATAAAAACTACCAAAAAATCAAGGTGTGCTTAGTTTGTAGTGATCTGGCAAGTAACTTGCTTATTTTTGATTTTGGCCCTCCACTTAGAAGTAGTGAATTAGCCGGTGCTAGATGTTGTTTAATTTCCTATTGGCAACCGATATTAACTGTTATAAAGTTGTTTCACCTTTTAATATCCTAATTAAGTAATTTCTTGGTCAAGATCTTGCTTTAGTTCATCTAAAATGTGTAAACTATTGTTTACGTATACTCATTGATGACAACTTCAAATGGAGCAGTTGTGTATGTGACTCCAGGAACAGGTTCGAGAGATGGTGCTTCTGCTCCCGGAGGAATCTCGAATTTGAAACGATGCATCATACTAGAGAAAACCAGGAACAATTCCATCTTAGCTAAGGCTTCGCCCATGCATACACGGCGTCCTGTAAATAGAATAAAATGGCAACGTTTAAGGCTATAGACCAGTTACCCCAGAAGTGTGTAATTGCACGTACTGGCTTTCATTTTAAGGGTCATTTGCTTGCGGGTTTATCTGCGAATGACGTAGGTTGTTAACTCATCTGTGCAGGCCGTTTTTCCCGAATGGATTTTCTTCGGAATGGTTTCCAATCCGACGGCTCTTTGATCCAACCGATTATTAGTACGATATCCCCCCCCCCAAAAAAAAAAAAATTAAGGTCTTTGGTCCGAGATGGTTTTAGTCCAAAAGTTTCTTTACTCCGATTTTTGTTATTATTCCAAAGCCGTGCATGGCACCAAAACCGTCCTACTATGTCCAACCAAGCATGCATTAGCAATACACCAACAGAGGCCTTGCAGTTACATGTTGTTTAAAAGACTGTCAAGAGATTTCATATTTAATTTACCTGCGCCAAAAGGCAAAAGGTATGGATGTTTAATAACTTCTCCCTTATCATTGAGGTGTCTGGTGGGATCAAATAGCTCCGGTTGAGGCCAAACCTCTGGATCAAAAAACAATCCCCTGAACAAAGGAGAAATAATATTAATATTAATGTGAGTGTAATATTTCATAAATTACTTTCAAATACAACATACAGTGAGACACTGCGTATGTTTTGACATCGCAAGCACAGGTATACTTTGTCAATCGTATATAGGTTGGATCCAGTTTATTAAGTTGTTATTTTTTTCTTCAAATTTTTAGAAGTACGAGTCTGTTAACCATTCCTTTGACGTAATTTCAGGTAAACTTTTGTCTTGAAACCATGCAGGTACTTCCAAGATGAAACCAACGCAAAATATTTAGCATTTTAAAGGTGCGTGTTCCGATCGTTTTTGGGACCCCCCTGATTTACCCTGAAGTAGTTTCGATTTTGATATCAGATGAAAGGCCGTATGTTTCTCATTATCGTCCTGAAATTTGAGCCCTCAAGTCCATTTTATTCTCAAGATATAAACAAAAAAACACCGTTTCAGTGGTTAACCATCAGCACATTATTGAATAGGGCTTTACAACATGCACTATTGCGTCTACCATCAAAACCGCAGGTTTGTTTCCCACGGTACTTGACGGGGTGTATGTGCAAGTGCCAGGCTCTCATATCAAATAGAGAACACAATACACATAAATCATTCCCTTGACACAGTTCAGTAGCCTTCATTCACCAATGTATTTAGAAAATACACCCCTGGTTTTGGGGTATGATATATGATACCCAGCGCACACAAGGTCAGTTCATGTCAATGTATGTACAAGTAGAATTCGCTGAACTGTGTCCTTGGTGGATGAGCGTTTTGTATATAACTCATTGTCTGCGTTGCCCACACTGCAGTCTCTACCCAAAAATACTACATTGCGGTACAGCAATAAAGTTATTTTAAACTGAGGTCGCGTTGTGTTGCGACAGAAACTAATCATTATATCGTCAACACAACGCACAGCGCAGCGAGATATGAACGGTCCTATACAATAAAAAATAAACATTTAAAATTAAATGAAATTGAAATAATCATAATTTTTAAATGCCAAGTAGCATTCAAAAACAAAAAAATATTATAAAAGGATGCCCTATTAAAATTAATAGTCCTTGTTTTCTAAGTAATATGCTAGTAGATATTTTATTTAGGAGGTCCCTTTTTAAGGTTTACAGTAGATTTTAGGGGAAACAGTCCCATTCTATTAGACCAGAGAAAGAAAGCTTAGAAGTTTTTCGCAGCTTATGTATAGGATGTACAAAGAGC